>PVJA010002180.1:0-110962 GCA_004027025.1 Myocastor coypus | reverse complement strand
CTCCTCCTCCTCCTTCTTCTTCTTCTTCTTCTTCTTCTTCTTCTTCTTCTTCTTCTTCTTCTTCTTCTTCTTCTTCTTCTTCTTCTTCTCTTCTTCTTTTTGATGGGACCAGGGTTTGAACTCATGACCTTGCACTTTCCAGGCAGGCATTGTGCCATGGAGCTATCTCCTTGGCCCCATGAATCTGTTACAATTTTGACAACTCTCTCTCTCTCTCTCTCACTCTCTCTCTCTCTCTCTCTCATTCTCTTTCTCTCTCCCTGTATTTTTAGGGAAATACTGTAGACCCCTTTAGAGTCTACAGAGTGTTCAGGGTCTCACTACTAGGTCAAACTTATGCTGATTCGCCTATTTACAACCCCCCCCAAGAGCTGGGATTATGCCACTACACTCAGTCTCAATTGCCATCTCCGCACACCCTGGGGGTGGGGTCAGCATGGCTGGCCTGGGGGTTGAACCCCCAGCCTCTGAACCTGCTTGCAGGCACTTTAATCAACAAGTCTTAGAGGTGGACTGAAACACCTTTTGCATAACGGGATGCACTTGAGTCTGGGGAATAAGGGCTAGAAGGTTACGGTTTCTAATTAGTTGTCTGCGAGAGCGTCCTTCAGGCATCAGGTGAGCCTTTTCTTAGGTTTTCTCAGAAACTCTGCAAAGCAGCAAAAGTAAAAGAAAGAATGTTGTCTTCATTATTTCCCAGAATACGCAGAGAATCCAAGGTAACTGAGGGCACCCTCTCACCTGACACAAAGTGTCGTGGGTGTTACATCGATTTTCGCTGGGGGCACAGTGTGAGGGGCAGGTATAGTGACACCTATGGGGCTGATTGACTTCTCCCCTGTGGTGGAGGAAAAGGGGAGGTGAGTTGTATGGGCCTGAAGGGGGAGGTGGCTCAGGAGAACACGCTGCTGTCCTAAGGCTGCAGCCATGTTATACGACCACCAACTAATTTAGTAATTCACACTCGAGCCAGAAACTACAATTCACGACTGAGTTCATGATTCCATCCTGGGATTATGGCTGTGAGTACTGCGCCCGCCCTGGGGTGGGCAGATAGCATACACGGTAAGGGACGGAAGGAGGCTTGCTCCCTGCTGCTCCTCCCTGCTTACTCGTGCTGTTTTCTGAAACCATGAGGTGCTGCCCTCTGCAGTGTGCCAGTCTGTCTTGGAGCCAGCTGAGCATGCGTTGAATTCTCCACAGATTCTAAGCTAGATATACTTTTCCCTCCTAAATTGGATTGTGAGGGATTTTGTTGCATAAATGAGAGAAAAGTATCTAAGACAGAGAGTCACTCTCATTAGATCTAAGATGAACAATTGGACCCTAAAATGACACTAGAAGAATTAGTCATGCACTTATGTGCCTAGGTATGACTCGCACTGTACACCTTCACTTTCTGAATTTATGACACGGCATTTCTCCTCCGTCTCTTCCTCCCTCCCTCCCTCCCTCCCTTCCTGTCTCCTTCTCTCCCTTCCTCCTTGTCTTACGGGGCAGCAGCCAGGCCTGAATCCTGAACTTTCACACATCCCCAGAACGTTTTGAGTATTTATGTTGAGGTGGGGTCTTGCCAAGTTGCCGTATTGCCTAGGGTAGATATGTGATCATCTTGTCTCAGCCTTCAGGAATACTGGGATTTCAGGCGTGAAATGCCATATCTGTCTGATTTTTCTAAAATTAAAAATTCTTTGAACTGTTAGCAATGTAAAATGGGGAAGGATACATAAATAATGTGGTATAATAAAATAGATATTAAATTTTTATGTACTGGACATTTTCAACAGTGAGCCTTTAGTTGTCCAGGTCTCAAATAAAATCTGTGCAATTAAAACTGCACTCCATCGCTTCTAGAGAATGCTTTCTAGAGGAAGCACAAGGATCCAGGGAGATCAACCAAGTAAGGTGGCCTATGTGTGCGTCTTGGCTTTCTTTTTTTCTTTCCTCTATTCACTTTTTTCTTTACTCTTGATCTTTTCTCTCCTGCCTCTGCAACTAAACTGAGATATTAAAGGCAAGCATATGGTGTAAATTTAAGTTATACTGGTAGAGGTAAAACACTAAGTGTCAAATATGCTGAATGAATGTTCCCCAAATCAAAGAACATATTTTACAGTACAATGGACGTTAGCAGCAAGGAAATTTGCTGGAGAAAAAGGACGGGGAGTATGAGCGGGGCGTGGGGAACAGACAGTAGGAATACTCATCAGAGACGCGAGGGACAACAAGAGCGTTGCAAAAGCATTGGCCGAGCATTCAACTTGCAAAGCAAATTTTATAGAACAAAACTGTGATGTAGGTACAGCACGGGTCAAAATTATCAACACTCGGAGTTTGAGAGTACTTTTGGGCAGCTATGAGGGCCAGAAGTTCTGTGTGACCTGTTCATCTTTAACTACCTACGCTTTCCACTCCTAGCTGCCGCATTGATCATCCAGCTATTGTTGGAGTAGATTCCCCAGACAAACAACGCAGCAGAGACGGAAGCGTCAACTCTGAGACTGACAACACTGGCCAAGAATGGCTTTAGATCTCAGAAAATCACGTCCCCCTGAACCTTCCTCAAACAACCTTGAGACAGAAAATGTGGAGTTTAATTCAACCCCAGATTCAGCCATCACAGAAAGAGAGACTTCTGAGTCCTTGGGCACTGAGCTCAGCTCATTTCAACACAGCCAAAACTCGAGTGCAAGGAAGGAAATACAAAGACTCTGTGCGAAGTTTCACTCATGGCTGCAGACAGAAAACAGTACCAAGGATGAGATTGTGGCTCGGTTAGCCGTGGAGCAGTTCATGCTCAGTGGACCCTGCAGGGACAGGGCCATGCTGAGGAGGAAGTGGGAAGCAAGTGGCAAAAAGCTGGAGAAATTCATGGAAGACCTTCCAGACGACTGTATGCAGCCTCCCGTGTTTGTGAGTAAAGGGTTCTCATTTGGGGGGGGGGGGAGATAAGCACAGTCCTTCAGGCTTGTGTGAAAGTAGAAAGTTATTGCACATCCAGCTACTGGAGGATATAGTTCCCAGCACTCTGCCTCATCAAGGAGGATTTCTACTACTCTGACTTATGAAGGAAAAGCAGAAGTGTATATATGTCTTCATTCTACAGGGTGTATATCAGCCAAAGATATTTTTATGAGATTAATTTATTTATAATGGATACAGCAATCTATCCAACAAATAAGTATTTGAGCAGAGACCTCAAACATGAAAGAAATGTATCGGGCAAGAGTTGCTTCATCCCTCAGGGAGCCACAGTTTAAATAAATTAATTCGAGAGGAAACGCTAGTAGTTCACAGGGAACCCTCTTGCTTAGATTCCAAGTTGCCAAAATGGCTGTATACTTTTAACGTCAAAATCAGTACCCAAAACACCATCAGTCATTGGCCAACATGAGCATTGTGAGGGAAGAACCTTGCCCATGGGCACTCATTCTGGGGGTGCCGAGTGGGGAACCTTGCCCGTGGGCACTCATTCTGGGGGTGCTGAGTGGGGGTAGAATGTCATCAGGATATTTTTTAGATGGTGGAATATGAGCGAGTGTTCTTTTCATCTGCATATTTTATGCACATTTTCACATTGTTCGTATTTTGTTTAAAACCACTCAAAAACATTACTAAAATCCTGCCCAGCAGAGATTCTAGGAATATGAAAATTATCTGTTACGCACCTTATGGAGATGCTACATGTGTGGCATGATTTTGTACAGGGTGATTTAATGTCTAAGGAACCATGAGCTCATATTAACAGATGAATAACACATTCTTTATAATAGAGACATACAAAATGAATACATATGAAACAAAGTTAAGTACGTAAAATAAAGTAGTGTGTGTGCGTCAAGCCTATCACAGGAAAGTTATATGTTACCGAATGGCAATGAATCAAAAATTGGGAATACATTGTCCATTGTGACGTCAAAACATGACAACATGTAAATACTGAGCATGACACTATCAAAGAGAATGGATGTAATAATTCATGCCAAAGATTACGTAAATGTCGTTAAGGGCAACTCTTCCTCAAGGACGTTGTCATGCGACAGACTCCTGTGTAGCCCCGGTCTCACCCTTTTCACAGGTCCGTGTGTGCATGAAGGGACAGGAAGCACTCTTTGATGAGGATATGCCCTTGAGAGAAGTGATTGCTCATCTCAGAAGACAGTTGTCAGCAAAACCCTTAACAAGAGGGAGTGTTGGACCAGCCTTCCAGGCTTCCCAGAATGCCCCTTTGGAAACAAGGCCAGGTGAGCATGTGAATCTGCACATCACAGAGCTTATTCTAGATGGGCCTTCTTGTGGGTAAAACTTCCCTGTATGACGTCCTTGTTTCCACAGGAAGAGAGCATGAAGAAGACGCGGGCACAAATTCTTCGGAAATGGCTCACATAAAGGACTATAGCCCCAATCCAGGAGAAGAAAAAACTTCTGTACTCTTTATCCCTGAAGAGAATGGTCCCAGGCCCAAAGGGGCCGGTGTTTCCTGTAAGAATGCACACACACCCCGCAGAGCAAGGCCAGGCATGTGTGCGTTGCATGAAGAGCCCCAGAAGAGTTCTAGTCCCCAAGATGTCCCAATGGATGTGGGACAAGAATTTTCCTCTAGGCCAGGCCTGTCCTCTCCTAAACCTGTCTCTCATCATCACAGAAATGAAGGACACTCTTCCAAAGAATTCCACGTCTCTGTGAATGTGGCACGAAGATCTTCCTCTAGGCTGCAAGCGTCATGTCCTGAACCTGTCCTGAACTACAATGAAGTAAGCCCTGACCAACAGGTCTCTACAGAAGAGCAACATGGATCTTCCTCTCTGTCAGACAAGCACTCCCTTGAGGCTGTCCAGAACAACATCGATGAAGTGAACTGTTCCCAAGATGCTTCTATGTATGGGGGATCAATATCTTCCTTTACGTCAGATCAGTCCTCTCCTGAGACCCTCACTGCACACCACAGCAATCAAGGCAGTCCCATCTGCCATGGACCCCCCCGAAAAGGATTCTCTAGATTCTCCAAACGACACCAGTGTGAGGAATGTTTACGGACCTATAGATATCCTTCCCGTTTACAAGCCCACCGAAGGAGACACAGGAATGAGAGGCCATTTGTTTGTGCTGAATGTGGCAAAGGGTTCTTCCAGAAATCAGATCTACGGGTGCATCAGATGATTCACAAGAAAGAGAAGCCTTTCACATGTAGCACGTGTGAAACGTCCTTTACACACAAAACCAACCTGCGGGCTCATGAGAGAATACATACAGGAGAGAAGCCCTACAAGTGCTCCTTTTGCCAGAAAAGCTTCCGCCAGTCCTCCACATACTATCGTCACCAGAAAATGCATGGGAAACTCGGGTCCCATAATGCTCCCTCCACCTCACAATCTTCCCCTGTGGGCACTGGGACTATTTAATGGACAGGAGCACATACCGAGATAGTTGTTTGGATACCACTTCCCCACTGGCAGTTACCGTGTAATTTCTCGGGTTTGCTTTCTACTTCGATTCTTTCTTCACCTAGTACGTGTCATTCAAGGGCACGTGTACAATGGTAGCCTGTTCAGTTCAGCCCGAGCCAACATGGCTGAGCTGGGGAAGAGCTTTTTTCAGTTACCCAAATTCATCCAGAAACACAGTCATTGGAAGAAAGGAGAGGATACAGACCTTGAGACCAAAACCGGTTAGAAATAAGAGGCTAATAAATTAATCAAAACAAAAATGAAAGACTTAATGTATTGAATGGCATCCATCTGTTGGTGGGCCATGGGCTTGGGACTACTTCCGGCCAAATTTGGAATCTTAGATAAGGAGCAAGAAGGAGAAGGACAAGAACAAGAGGAAGTCATGATGTGCTGAAATAGTGTGGCTGTCAGCGCCGCAGAGGTAGCTCCGTGGCACAGCTGCCTGCCTGGCAAGTGCAAGGTCATGGGGTTGAACCCTGGTCCCACAAACACCAGGCTTCCTTTTCCTTCCCTTTTTGTTTGTGCACCAGAGTACTGGCTGTATCCTGTAGAACAACATTGAAGACTACAGGGGTATGTGCTGCATGGAACGGCTAGCCCCTCCCACATGATATGTGGTCAGTGAAGCTTAGAAACAATACATATTCCTGCATCTGGAGAGACCATGCAGTCTGGGCTTCTCTTCATGCCAGCGATAGCAGCAGAAAGACGACCTACAGTGCAGGCATGTGCTGGTAGTAGGGAAGCACCTGGCAAAGCAGTTGATGGGAAGTTAGCTCTGCCTTCTCAAGAGAGGAGCAAGAATTGGGATTGAGTAGGCTTGGATGGAAGGAGCAGAAACAGGCCCACACTGCACCCCACCCCACTGCAGCCTGAGAGGGACCGACCCTTGCTAGTGCACAAGGAGCCAAGAAGGCTGAGCAAGGACCTGGAGGAGCTGGCGGTGCCTAGTGCTGTGAGCAGCCCCCTAGTTCTGTCTTCAAGGAGACTTGCAACTCAAACTCTACAGCGATACTGAGCCTTTAGGATGTTGGCAACTCTTAGAGAAAGACTCAGCGATTTTGCATAGTCTGTGGGAGACCAGGAACAACATGTGTGGCTCAAACATGTTATAATTTTTACAGTCTTAATACTGGTTCTAAGGATTGTTAAATCTATCTCATAATGTTTAAGTCATGAAATAAATATAGCTATGTCTTTGTATCTGGAAATCAGTTTAATGAAGTTGTCTTAATTACTCTTCTCTCATTGCTGGGACAAATACCTGACACCCAACATGAAGAAAGGAAAGGTTTATTTAGCTCACGCTTACTGGAGGTTTCAGCCCACACTTGACTGGCTCCAAGGCAGAGAGACACATGGCAGAGGGCAGCAGTTCATGGCAGCAGAACTGCAACAATATGGTGACAGAGGCAACAGAACAGCCAGGGGAGCAGAGAGCAACAGCCGAGTCTTCTCTCTGTCTCTCTGCCTCAGCCTGTCTGCCTTAGGACACGCCCACAATCCCAGAAGGACTCAGACCCATAGTCCCATCAGTACTAAAACACATAATCCCAGTGGATCATGAGTCAAGTCTCAAACTCTAGAAGTCCCCACAGCCATGATTGCATGAGGCTTTGGGGGACAACCAGACAAAAACCATAACAGAAATGTATGTGGTTGGCAAGGTGACAGGGGGTGAATTATAATAGCAGATATATTTTTTTCCATCTTAGAAGTCTAGAAACTTAACTCAGTAGCTCAGCAGTACTACAACCTAGAGTAAAGAGGACGTACCCTGATTACTCTAGGATGTTGTTCATTCTGTGTAGGTGAGAATTTGGGAGGTGTATCTAACTGACTCAGCAGGGGTTCAGGTGTAGGAAGCCAGAACCTATAATTGCTTTGACCTTAAAGAAGGAACATTCATAAAAAAGTAGCATGTGGTAATGTGTCCAGCTTCCTTGATCCGTAGTCAGGCAATGGTCCCAGAGGTGGACTCAGTGTTTGGGAACACAGTCTTTAGTCTATCATCTTGTCCCTTGGAACTTTTTCTTTTTCTTTTTTTTTTTTTTTGTCTTTTTGAGACAGGGTTTTGCTATGCAGTTGAGGCTGGTCCTGAGCTCACTTTTGTAGCCCAGGCTGGTCTCGAACTCTCACCAATCCTCCTGCCTCAGCCTCCCGAGTGCTGGGATTACAGGCGTGAGCCACCACGCCCGGCTTGTCCCTTGGAACTTTTTCTATCACCAGAGAAACTAGAAAGCTTAGAATTAACTGAAACAAACGTTGGGCACAGGACCAAGATTTTCTGTTTGTGAGCTTGAAGCAGAATAAGCTTCATTTCTGCATTAGTAGTTCAGCCCTCCTGATCCCGATTTTCTTTCTTTTCATGTCATCCTCCCTCTACCCTGATATTCTCTGTGAGGGCTGGACTCCCACATTCGGTGCCTGGACTAGGGACTGGAGGCACTGATTGGGTGAGAGGATGGAACCCCAGCAGCAGAGAGGCCTCCAGAGTGAGTAATGGGGAAAATTTTCAGTAAAAGTCGAACAGGGGCACACACAGTCTCAGGAGCAAGAGACTCTGCAGACATTGTCAGGACCACTCTTACATCCCAGGGGACCATCATGACCTCCCTGAAACCTTCTAGCTTTCTGTGTTCTCTTATGGAGAGTGGCCCATGGTTTTTCGAGGCAGGCATGTTTGATAAAGTAATCTGAGATAAAGTTGGGAAGACCTTTAAGGATTATCATCACACTCAAGGACCTGAACAGGTGCCTAGAGATACCTCCACTTTGTGGTCAGCCATGCATGGGACCTTGCAATCTGCTCCAGAAGCTCAGGTCCTGGAAAGGCGAGCACACGGAATCTGTGGTCCTAGTGCCTTCCCTTTTCACAGTCCTACCCCTTTGCACCTCCTCTGGCAGTGAAAGTCCCTCTGCTGGGGATTACTGTTGCTGCAGAGACCCTCTTCAGGGGGAGGCCCCTCTGTTAGGTGAGCCCAGACCCTTACAGGCCCCTCTCCCCTTGGACTGAGAAGGGCCTTTCCAGGTGCTTGCACGTTCGGGAAAGCTCACCCTTGCTCCTTCTTGTTCAGCGCACGTTGGCCGTCAGAAAAGCTCGTGACAGCCTCTTTATAAAGCATTAAATAAAATAAGGGCTAAAAGACTAATGAAAAACTTTGTTATTGGTTCCAACCTAGGGGACAGATCGCGCCTAAAAATATGGAAACAGGTCGTGGGCGCTCTGTGCTAGGCGGCACACCAGCTAGCTAGAGAAGCTATCTTGTTAAGCACGTGGTCTTTGCGAAATCTGATATTGTTGGCTCTGGAGCGCCTACAGCATGACTCTAGGGATCTTGTCTTCAGCAAAGAGCAATCAGTTATGGCACAGAAGCTTTGATGCTTAAACCTTCTAAACTGCTACCCCAAATTTCTCAGGTGTAGAAAACTAGTCCTGTAAAGGCTTTAATTGATAATAACGCTGTCAAACACAATGGCAGTATACCTCTTAATGTGTCTCTTTTTTATAACATTTTCAGCCCTTCAGGCTATCTCTTCTGGTCTCAAGGAGTTTTTGGATGCCCAGGAGGATAAATTAGAAAAGGAAACAATAAATATTTAGGAGTGATCCTACCATATGAAACATTTGACACAGCTGGGCATGGTGGCGCATGCCTGTAATCCCAGCACTTGGGAGGCTGAGGCAGGAGGATCAGTGCAAGTTCGAGACCAGCCTGGGCTACAAAAGTGAGCTCAAGGCCAGCCTGAACTGCATAGTGAGACCCTGTCTCAAAAAGACAAAAAAAAAAAAAAAAAGAAAAAAGAAAGAAAGATTTGACACAATTAATATCCACATTGGTGGAGAGGTTAGATGTTGCAACTCCACCTTCAATGCTTGCTAGAATTCAGCTGCTGCCACTTCTTTCTTACTAATCCCACTGCTCCTGCTTATGAGGGCAAATGACAGTGACAGTCTATACCACAAAAAAGGAAACAGGGACCCAGAGGCTTACAAAATTGCCACTAGGAGCTTTTCCTGTTGTTTTAAAACAGCACCCACCTAATGATGCAAGCCATCTTTGCAACTGAATTATTACAAGCATTACCAAATTAGCATCAATTAATTCCTCATAGTTCAGAAGTCTTGTGCTGTACAGCTCATTTCAATTGTGGTAAATCAGGTCATATTAAAAAGGATTATCAGCCGGGCGTGGTGGTGCATGCCTGTAATCCCAGCACTAGGGAGGCTGAGGCAGGAGGATTGGTGCGATTTGGAGACCAGCCTGGGCTACACAAGTGAGCTCAGGCCAGCCTGAACTGCATAGCGAGACCCTGTCTCAAAAAGACAAAAAATAAATAAATAAATAAAAAGGATTATCAGGGCATGGTAGAGCTTTGGTGTTTGCAGACCAAAAAAGTAAACCATCAAGGAATTCAGACCACTCAGTACTTGTAACTTGGACCAACTTGAGTTTTGATTTATCAGATCAACTGGCAATAGAAAATAAAAGGTAGTGTGGCACAGGTAAGGCATTCTGACCATGACAGAAGAGAAAACTATAATTCTTACCAGAGGTCCCTCCTCCCCTGAAGACAGATTCGCAGAATGAGAAAGGTCCCCATAGGACAGAGATTACTTTGATACAGCAGGTCAGACTATGAAAGTTCAAGAAGAGGACATTCTTATGATGGTGGTGTGAATTCCTGAAGCAGGGACTGAGAGAAATGCAGAGAGAGAGGGGGAGAGAAAGAGAGAGAGAGAGAGAGAGAGAGAGAGAGAGAGAGAGAGAGAGAGTGAAAAGAAGAAGGACAGAGAGGAGGAGGAGGGGTGAAGAAGAAGAAGGAAAGAAAGAAAGAAAGAAGAAAGCATATAGTAAATATCCAAATGTAGTGGAACTGCTCATAATATGATAACATCAGCATGATGTCATTTTACTTTGAAAATAAAAGTATTAAAGCATGGTGACTTATACTAAAATTCATATTAAGAATAGTTCATGAATGTACAAAATAAAGCAGATGCTGTGTCCATACACAAAAGAAAAACATCAGACTCAGGATCATGTAATACGTATGGGGATATCATGTTTATTTTCATTTGTTAATACAGAAGTGAAGCCCACTAATCAAGTTCACAGACCAGCCAGCATTGTAGCACACATCTGAAGTCCTAGCAACTGCAGGCTGGGGCAGGAGAACTGTGCGTTTGTGGGTTTGAGAACAGCCTGGGCTACTCAGTAAGTTCAAGAACACCCAACTTCATCGTGCTTCAAAGAAACGTAAAAAATATCACATATGAAATGTATTATGCCGAGAGACTTACACTGTATTTAGAAATGTTAAAGGAAGATTCCACGTGAACCACTAGATGGTTAACATTTGTGCTCTCACTGAATATTCCGACACATTTATCCTTATGTTTCTAACAGAGTTATTTTCTAAAACTAGTTTTGATGGTAAGCGTACTCATTAGCTTGGGAAGCCCTTTTGGATGAGGTGTGTTAGACTTCTCTGACCAGTTTCTTACCTTTTGGCTTAATGAAAACATTGATGATGGATCAGTTATGCAGATTACTACAATGCATGTGCGCAGAACAATGAATTTTGTAGCTTTTGTAGCCCAGGCTGGTCTCGAACTAGCACCAATTCTCCTGCCTCAGCCTCCCGAGTGCTGGGATTACAGGCGTGAGCCACCACGCCCGGCAGTTAGTATTATTAAAATATTAAACAGCATCTACTACAATTTCTACACTGTCACACTGTGTTAACTACTAATTTTGAGGCTTGGCAATTAATAGCAGGATTAGAAAAAGCTCTGCGAGGGCAGCAGATTGAATGTAAGCAGCGTGAGGTTCATTTTCACAAAATTGTGCGTGCTAGTTAGAGGTGGCTAAGTCACAGCCTATTGTTGAACCTGAGCAAGCTCAAGTGATAACTGAGACAGATTTCGATGAAAGCTTAGGAGCAAAAAGAAGAAAACTAAATAAAAAGACAGTGTGTGTAGAAACAAAGGTGTAGGCTTTCAGTAGATCACCAGTGAGACAGCTTTTACCTACACCTGTCACCTCCTCTTGAGTTCTCTGTCAGGACGGTCCACAGAAGTGCCGTGGAGTGCGAATGAGGTTCTCGTTTTTTGCTCAACACAGAGGGATGCACGGATCTCTGAGTCACAGAGGTCCATGTTGACTCGGAGGGGAAGTGTGATAGCTTTGGTGCCCTTGTACTGCCCGGGTCCCTGGGGTCATGGCCTCTGCCTTTATCCTTGTGCCAGTGGCGCTCTCTCTGGGCTGTACCCTTCTTCACCACTGTCCTCATGGACACCCGGATGCACGTGTGTGAAGCGTCCACCTTCAGTGTGGCTGGCATTGTGCTAGCGGTAACTGTGGGTGATTTGGGCGACCACAAATATCTTCTGTGCCTCTGCCACCTGGAACCAGCCCCTGTCATCTGGGAATGTTCCTGATCTGTTAGCTGTATCTCTACTAAGAAGGCCTCTCTAGGTAAAGCATGATTTCAGGGATGTTTGCTGTGCACAAAAGGCTCTTAGTTGGTGTTTATTCCAAGATCCTGTCTTCCCAACTAACTGAGAGTGAGGTGTTGGTATTCCTTTGTCTCCGTGCCCAGGCCTTCAAGGTGGGGCCATGTTGAAGATTTTAGCCCCCAGAGCTGCTCATTATGCTTCCAGAGGTGGCAACACCTCACTGCAGCAGATCCGACTTCCCCTCTAAAACACTGTAATTAGCAATAAGATAGCACCAAGAAGCTTCTAAACTGCCAAACTGTGGGAACTGTTCATTTTGTAACTTAAACCATAGAAGCAACATTCACAGTGGGAGCTTGTATGCAGAGTGTTTTTACAATGTGATGGAGAAATTTAGGAAAGATATTGGATAAAACAGAGACGACGGAAAGAAATAATGTAGATGTCAGTTTGGAAAACAAATGAGGGTCGTTACAGGTTTGGGGAGCTGAGGAAGAGAGCCAAGAGGAGTGGAACGGGAACCAGGGGGTTAACAGAAGTGGCCAGAACATCGAAAGACTGCTCACTCATACAAACATATGACTAAGCGCTGGCCAGGAGCCTCAGCAGACGACAAGCCTCCTGAGGCCAGGGCAGGAATGTGCTCTAATCTCTGGCTCTGTGCCCGCCCTGCTGGTCCCACCTTTCTGCATGCGAAGCCTGTACTGTGGCCGGGCCTGCTTGCACAGGACTATAATCCCAGTGCGGGGGAAAACGAAAAACAGAAGGAACTTTACAAGTCCAAGTTTGCATGGTGAGATCCTATGCCAAGTACATTACAATAAACAAAGAAAAAGGAAAACATGACTAACTCTACAGAAATATATTGAGGAATGGTGGACCTAAGACACATGGATCTGGGCAAAAGTACACGAAAAGTCCAAAAAGAAAAATAAATGGAAATGAACCAGGATAGAGAGAAAGAAAGGAAGAAAGAAAGAAAGAGAGGAAGGGAGGAAGAGAAAGAAGGAAGGAAGGAAGGAGGAAAGAAAGAAAGAAAGAAAAAGAAGAAAGGAAGAAAGAAAGAAGCAAAGCCCCTCTGATACTCACCAGGGTCCGAAGCTGCTGGCCAAGTCCGCCGCTGTCCAGTAGAGCTTCTATTGGACTTGCAGATGACGCTGGGTTCCAGGCAGCGGCCTCAGGCCAGCGGCTGCAGCCGGCACTTGCCGCTTGCTGCTCTCCAGCGCATCTCCGTGCCCGGTTCCCCCAGCACCTCTCTTGCAGTCGTCGCGCTGCTCTCTCACGCAACGGTGGCTCCTCACTGGGTGATGGGCCACGGGCTCCACGGGGTCCTGGCGCAGCCTGCTGCGCTCCTCCCGCACCAGCAAGTCGCTGTCCTCCGGATCACGAGCTGCAGGGAGGGGCGGGTGCTTCGGCTGCTGCCGCCCAGGACCGCTCCGTCCCAGTCCTTACTCCTCTCCTGAGGACAGAGCTGAACTCCCCATCCTTGGGGTGCATTTTGTGGCTGTGCTGCCTGTCCTCTGTCACAGAGAGTTGGGGGGCTGCCGGGGGGAGCCTTTCTGCTTCTTCCTCACATGTAAGGGCAGCCCAGGCTTGCACAGCCCCATGCTGCAGCGCTGTGTATCTTCCCAACCCTCTCTGACCACGTGTCACAGGGGACAGGTCAACAGTTCCATGCACCACACTGCTGTAGCCTTCATCTGGTTCTAGAGATTACGCTTAGCGCTCTGATGAACAAAAGGAAGGGGAAAAGGAAAACAGAAAAAGGGAGACCCAGCGAAGCTTCTGGCAGGGAGCCGTCCACTCAGTCTGCGGGGCGAGGGGAATTACTGCTTGTCTGAAGGGTCTTCTGTTTGGAGGAAGGCGAAAGGCAGCGAGCGCAGAGCCCCCAGTCTGTTCCATGGAGCTCAGCGGCCCCACCCCTTCAGCACACCGTGCCTCACTCTGCAGGTTGTCCTGTTCCTTCTTCTTGTTCCTCTTCAAAAGTTTAGAAAATGGCAGGAAGTTGTCCCAATCCCGTGACCCGCCAGCAGCCAGAAGGCCGGCCGGTTTCTCCGTGAAGTCTTTCCTCTCTGTCTTTCTAGACCTCTGAGTCTCCTATTGAAGTTGATTTTGGTTTCAGGGTCTGTGTCCTTCCTGTCTTCTGTTTTCCTCTGGTTCGAGCTGAATTTCCCTGAGTATCCCTGGCAGAAGCTCCTTCCCTCCCGATCCTTGTGTCACCGTGGCAATGCTTCATTGAACAAGCTGCCCTTCAAGTGTACATGTGTGGTGGATGAAAATTCTAAGTAGAAAGCAGATCCAAGAAAGTGCACGATAGGGTTAGGGAGATAGTTCAGGAGAATAAGTGCTTGCCTGGTAAATGAAAGGCTGTGAGTTCAATCCTTGGATGCACAGAGAGAGAGAGAGAGAGAGAAAGAGAGAGAGAGAGAGACAGAGAGACAGACAGACAGAGAGAGACAGACGGAGACAGAGAGATAGAGACAGAGACAGAGAGAGACAGAGAGACAGAGACAGAGAGAGACAGAGAGACAGAGACAGAGAGAGACAGTGACAGAGAGAGACAGACACAGACAGACAGAGAGACAGAGAGAGACAGAGACAGAGAGATAGAGACAGAGACAGAGAGAGACAGACAGAGAGACAGAGAGAGACAGAGAGACAGAGAGAGAGAGACAGACAGACAAACAGCGACAGAGACAGAGATCTAAACAGGGCTAACATATATTCACATCAACTACATAGTCCTTTTGTCCGCAAGAGAAGATTCTGATGTGGAGGGAGCATTTTGCGATCCAGACTTCTTATGCATTTTTTTATGGCGATTGTATGTGGAGGACTGGCGGAACTTTCTGTGACAAAAGGGGCATTCGTAGGGCTTCTCTCCTGTATGTATTCGCTGGTGAGCCCGCAGGTTGGTTTTGTACGTGAAGGACGTTTCACATGTGCTGCATGTGAAAGGCTTCTCTTTCTTGTGAATCATCTGATGCACCCGTAGATCTGATTTCTGGAAGAATCCTTTCCTGCACTCAGCACAAACAAATGGCCTCTCATTCCTGTGTCTCCTTTGATGGGCTGTGAAACGGGAGAAGTAGCTGAAGGTCTTTGCACAGTCCTCACACTGGTATCGTTTAGAGGATCTGGGCGCTCTTTCTTGGGGTCTCTCGCAGGTGGAACTGCCTTGATTGCTGTGGTGCAGAGGGAGAGACTCTGGAGAGGACCAATCTGACGCAGAGGAAGATCTGGCTCGCACATTTACAGACACATCTGGGGATGAGCTTCCTTCACTGACCTGCTGGTTTCGTACAGTCTCAGGGCAGGACAGGTCTGACATAGTAGAACATCCAGCTCTCACCTCTATAGAGCTTTCTTGCTTGGCCTTTACTTCATTGTGGCTCCAGATAGGTTGTAGAGGTGACCTATGTAACCTACAGGAAGATCCTTGTCCCTCATCCATAGAGACTTGGATATGTTGAGAAGAGCTTCTTTGATTTCTGTGCTGGTTGCAGAGAGGCTCGGGGAAGCACAGGTATGACCCAAAGGATGACCCTTGGCCCACGTCCTTACAAACTTCTTGGGTACAGGGTCCTTCATTGCTATGGTGATTAGGGACTGGCTCACACAAGGGCTGGACTGACCCAGAGGATGGTCCCTGTCCCACATCCACAGGAACATCTTGGTAGCTCTTGTGGGGCTCTTCCAGCAACCCACACGTGCCTGGCATCGCTCCTTGGGAGGGGTGTGCACTTTCCCAAGAATCATATCCCTCTTCAGGCCAAGGACCATTCCCTTCAGGGATAATGAGCATGGAAACCCGCTTATTTCCTGTATGAGGGTGATTGTCTTTTGCTTGCAGGATTGCCCAAGAATTGCTGTCTCTATCTTCTTCACATTCACTTCCTGTGGAAACCAAGAGGTCACTCAGTAAATTTGCTCCCCAAAGTGTGTCCATCTACACTATCTGTCTGACGTGCAGACTCACGGCGCTCACCTTGTCTGGCTTCTGATGCAGGATTCTGAGCATCCTGGAATGGTGGCTGCGTCTTTTCTGCTGTGGAGGTTTCCACCGACAGCTGTCTTGTGAGGTGAGCAATGACCTCTTTTAAGGGCGTGTCCTCAGGGAAGAGAGCTTCTTGTCGCTGCATCCGGACACGGACCTGCAAAAAGGCCAGGCCGTAGCGGCATATGATCTGATGTGTGACAAGACGTTTTAGAAGAACCTACCATTAACAACGTTCACATGACCTTTGGTTCTTGGCTACTTCTTCTGTTCTCTCTGATGGTGTTATTCTCAATATCCACATGCTGTTATACTTTGAAGTCACTATGGATAATGTACTTGCAAATATTAAATTATTGCCCTTGGGGAATACAGAAGTTTCCTTTAATATGCAATGCAAATACACACTACTTTGTTTTAAATGCATAATGTGGTTTCATATACATATATATTTTCTTTCTTTCTTTCCTTCTTTCTTTCTGTCTTTCTCTCTCTCTCTCTCTCTCTCTCTCTCTCTCTGTCTCTCTCTCTCTCTTTCTTTCTTTCTTTTTTTCCAGAACCAGGAATCAAACTGAGGACCTTGAGCTTTCCAGGCAGGCACTTTTGCCCCTGAGCTATCTCCCCAGCTCCCGTATGTGTCTACTTAAAGGCACCATGGTTCACATGTCCGTGGTCAGTTGATATGAACTCATGGCTTGCAGGACTCCTACTGATCCTGCATGAAATGCATGCCACATATACTTCACCTCAAAAAAGTGCCTAACAGCCATGTTTCCCTCAGTTAGACATTCTGCTAGATAGGATTTCACTAGCATAGCTGAATGACATTTTAAGCAAAGTTGTCAACAATGTAAACACGTGCCATAAATTGTTCTGAGGAAGAACATGTGTTTCTGCTCTATAGACTAAAAGATCGAGAGTGTCACTTTGTTCGGCCTCACCAGACATGTAAGCCCTCAGTATCCAGGTTTTTGCATTCGCACTGCCAGGGTTTGCCAGGGAGTCATGGGGTCTTGCATACGGATTTTGACACTAGAAGTGTGCAGCAATTTTGACAACAGGGAGTCTAAGCAAGAGGGTCGCCTGTAACCTACTTTAAGTGTTTCCTCCCTAATTAATATAAATTGTGCCTCCATGAGGGATGAACCAACTCTTGTCAAAGGCATTTACTTCCTCCTGGAGGTCTCTGCTCAAATATATATGTGCAGGAAGAGTTATTGTAACTGTTATAAAGAAATGAGCACTTTGGATGATGATATAAATCCTGTAGAATGAAGAAATCTATGCCTCTCTGCTTTTCCTTGGCAGCCTAAAGCAGGAGAAATCCTCCTTGATGAGGCAGAGTGCTGGGAACTATATCCTCCAGTAGCTGGATGTGCAATAACTTCCTACTTTCACTCAAGCCTGAAGGACTGTGCTTATCTCCCCCCCCCCCCAAATGAGCACCCGTTACTCACAAACACGGGCGGCTGCATACAGTCGTCTGGAAGGTCTTCCACGAATTTCTCCAGCTTTTTGCCACTTGCTTCCCACTTCCTCCTCAGCATGGCCCTGTCCCTGCAGGGTCCACTGAGCATGAACTGCTCCACGGCTAGCCGAGCCACAATCTCATCCTTGGTACTGTTTTCTGTCTGCAGCCATGAGTGAAACTTCGCACAGAGTCTTTGTATTTCCTTCCTTGCACTCGAGTTTTGGCTGTATTGAAATGAGCTGAGCTCAGTGCCCAAGGACTCAGAAGTCTCTCTTTCTGTGATGGCTGAATCTGGGGTTGAATTAAACTCCACATTTTCTGTCTCAAGGTTGTTTGAGGAAGGTTCAGGGGGACGTGATTTTCTGAGATCTAAAGCCATTCTTGGCCAGTGTTGTCAGTCTCAGAGTTGACGCTTCCGTCTCTGCTGCGTTGTTTGTCTGGGGAATCTACTTCAACAATAGCTGGATGATCAATGCGGCAGCTAGGAGTGGAAAGCGTAGGTAGTTAAGGATGAACAGGTCACACAGAGCTTCTGGCCCTCATAGCTGCCCGAAAGTACTCTCAAACTCTGAGTGTTTGATGATAATTTTGACCCATGCTATTCCCAGCTCACAGTTTTGCTGTATGAAACTTCTTCTGCGCGGTGGATTCTTGGCAATACTTTCGTTATCCTCATCTTTGATGAGAAATTCCTCTTATCTTGTCCCTATAGGCCACTCATACTCTCCATCTCATCTCCCCACAAATTTGTCCTAGTTTTAACATCCATTAGGCCTTGCAATGTATTTTTTTGCTTTTGAGCACATGTGACCTCACCTTTTCTCTTTATTACCATAAATAAGCTTACACAATCTGGCCAGCCTGCTTGTTTTATCACACACACACACACACACACACACACACACACACACACACACAAAAAAAAAAAAAACATGGGGCAGGAAAAGAAGAGATTGATGGCAGAATAAAACAAAAGTAGATGAAATTAAAAAGTGAAGTCAAAATCCCCACAAGCATAACCATAGATTGTTAATCTCCACATACCCCTGTGGTTGTCTCATGAATACGTTCTCTAGAACAGATGAAACTGAGTTTATATTGCACGTTTAGACTTAAGGTTCACTGCTGAAAATGTCCTGTGGACACAAATGTAAGGTGCGAAAGGATACACAGTAAACAGCTCAAAAAGTTCTTAATTCATGAAAACACAGTCAGATGAGGTGGCACACGCCCGAAATCCTATCCTTCCAGGAGCTTGAGACAAGATGATCACGTATTTAAGGCCAAGAGAGGCAGCATGGCACCTTGGAAAGACCCTCACTCAAAATTTTAAAAAATCAAAAGTTTAGACACCTGTGCAGGTTGAGGAAAGAATCCTGACCGCTACCAAATGAGACAAGGAAGCAAGGGGCCGGTGAGATAGCTCAGTAGAATAAACACTTTCCTGGGAAGCACAGGGTCCTGAGTTGAATCCCCTGTGCAGAAAAAAAAAAATGACCAGGAGGCAGGAAGGCCAGCAAAAGTGCTCAGTGGCTCAAGTGCCTGCCCTGGCAAGCGCAGGGACCAGGACTTAATGCTCAGTCCCGAATGCTGCCCTGGCTCCGACCCAGTGCATGCTGAGCTGGTGACTGCGGCTGTGGCGGGCCGTGCCTGTAATCCCACTGCTAGGGAGATTGAAAACAGGAGGATCACCATGAGTCGGAACTACCTAGTGAGACCTTGTACCAAATACATAAAACGAAAACAGGAAGAGAGAGGAAGGAAGGGAGAAATTTGATGCCATAGAATCAGAAATTGAGGGTATTTGGAGGGGATGACGCCAGCATAGATGAGTGCCTAAAGGATTCCTGGGGGTGTCCTTTCAGGGTCATTTTGTTAGTCTTCAAAGTAACGAGACTAGCTAGGTATCTTACACAGTTTTCTGTCTTTGCGGAGTAACGCCTGTGACACATCAAAAAGGAGGGTACGTGGCAGAGGGCAGAAGCCCAAGGTGGCAGGAAGCCACTAAGACCACAAGAGCAAAAAGTGGGGAGCGGCCTTGAGCGAGACCCTTTCCCTCGCTTGTATCGTACGCCATCTACCAACCCCGGGTGGGTGCAGCACGCACAGCCATACTCACTGACTGGAACATGGACTCAGTAGTAACACGTAAGCCACAGGTTCAGGCCCGAGGGGAAATGGCTGAATTCATTGGTGGTCACCTAGCGTGGCTGAATCGCAGCATCCTCGGATCCTCACACCGAGACTTCCTCCTTCGCCTGCTCAGTGCCTCCTAGACACAGCTCCGCTTCACTTTTCCTGCAATAGGAGGGAGACCTCAATCAGCTCCTTAGGTGTCCCTCCACCTGCCCTCAAACTCCGACCCTCGCAAAGAATCGGCCTGACACCAATGACCCTTCGTCTCAGGTCCAAGTATCACCCCATGCCCCACAGATTCTCTCCGTGTCCTCAGAAATAACAGAGCCACTCTTCTTTCTTTCATTTCTACATCTCTGGTGAGCTCCTCAAAATACCTAAGAAAAGGCCCACCTGATGCATGCTTCTGGCTTTGGGGATCAACTAGACCCAAAACCTCACATTCCAACCTTTGCTTCCCAAAGGATCACGTACAGTCCTTCATGCAAATAGGCATTTTAGTCCCGCTAGAAGAGTTCCCAATGTCCTAACGCTTTCAGAATTGGTGAGAAGTCCGTGTCTCAGGTCTCCTGTGCGAATTAAGGTAGTTTTAGGGGTGAGTCTCTGTACAAATGAAAATTGAAATGTTTTCAACCTTGAGTGGCACAAGGAAAACATTACCTAACATTCCAAAATGTACAAACAAGGGTTCCACCACATCGGGACCCAAGTTGCTCCCAAACCCAGCAGGGCAAACATTATGTCCTGTGGGTGCAAGTGGAACAGCGGAAGCAATCTGCAGCTCCCTGTGGCTCTTCCTCTATCATTCTTGGGGGTTCATCTCCCACGCCACCCCTCTTAGGCCTGCTTTGCTCCCTCCTTGCAGTCTCTTAGACAATAGACGTGCCTGGGTTTCCCAAACTTGTGGTATCTTGCCTACATCACTGGCTCCCCTGTACAGCTTCCCACACTGCCCTCTCAAGAACAACACACTTCCTGGCCTCCCCACGCTTCTTGTAAGAATGTGGATGGAAGCCTCTCTTTTTTTATTTGCTCGTTTGTTTTTGGTAGAGGGTCTTGGGTCTTACTCTGGAGCTTGGACTTAGAGTGATCCTCCTGTTTTCAGCCTTCCCCTCAGATTACAGGCCTGTGCCACCATTCCCAGACCCAGTCTCGAGCTCTGTGTGCCCTGGGGGCATGGACGGTGCAGCCCTGTGGTATCAAACCCTGGTCCCTGCACTTGCCTAAGCTGGCACTTAGTGGGCTGAGCTACCTCCTTGGCCCTAGATCGAAGTTTTACTAACCTCTGTCTGTCGCAAGCTGCAACAGTAGCCAGGCTTTCTACACTCTTTGATGGAGGGGTCGAGCGCCTGCGTGGTTGAGCACTGTAACCCTAACTCTGAGGAGCAAATTCGCGTATAACTCTGCCCTTCAGAAACAGTGTGCTGACCTCCATTTTGGAACATGGCCCTATGGGACTCTATCCTTAGAGTAAAATCTCTCACTTCCCTCAGAGGCTGCAAGGAAGGGCACTTGCTGCTGCCCGTGACGCCTTCGGCCACCTTCTCTATTCTCCTTTTGCTTCTGAATAATGGAGACAGAGTTGAGGGATCGGCCCTATGTGTGCAACCCAGATAGCTTTATTAGAGCCTCCTTTCTTGCCAGGCTCACACCTTAACTCATCCTGTTGGGCTCTTGGCTCTTCATTCTTAACGTAAATCTGGCTAAAATACCCAACAATAGCCATTCCCCAGCCCAAAGATTTGAGTGCTTTGAAAGTGCTTCTGCTGCAGACTGGGTGTGGTAGGGCGTGCCAGTAATCCCATGCCTGGGGAGGCTGCAAACGTGAGGATCACTATGAGTCCAGTCCAATCTGTGTACCGAGACCCTGAAGACTTTGTACTAAATACATGAAAAAGGTATTTCTCTTGTCAGATGCAGCAGTCCTCTGTCCTTAGTGTCCGTTTTAGGGAACATCTCTGGAGTGAGACCACTGCAGAGAAATTTTCTGGGAAGCCATCATTCCCATTGTCTGGGGCCCAACAATCAACAGAGTCCTTCATTTCTTCAGGAACTTTCCAAACCTGACCTCCGTCAGGGTTGCTATCATCATCCTGGCCTTCTGAGCTCTGCACAGACTCCCATCTAGAACAGCCTAGGCTGCTACAGCAACACTGTTTCAGGGAACATCGCCAAAGCCTTCCCAACTCTTCCCACAAGCAAGTCCCAAAAGCTCATGAGGCACATAGTCAGGTGTGGCTACAGCAATGCTCCTCACACCAAACTGTGTCAAGGTTTTTACGCTCCTGGCTGAGACAAAACCCCCAGCACCCGAACTAAACAGGGAAATCTTTATCTGTCTTACTGTTCATGAAGCCTTCAGTCCATGTCCAGCGGGCTGCATGGCCAAGTGGCACTTGGCAGGGAGTGGCAGCTGGTGGCAGCAGATACCTGTAAAAGCATCGAGATCAAAAGAATTGAAGCAGAAGCAAGTCTCGTTCCTTCCCTCATACTGTATGCAGAGTGGGTGCACTACGGGACTTAGGCCCATAATCCCAGCATCGCACCACAGATCAGCCAAAATGCTCCAGAGATCCCCGCCCGGTCAGCGTGAGGCCTTGTGCAGACACCTAGACACAAGCCACAATGCCATCCAGTGACGGTTTTCCTGACCCTGTCCTGTGAACTTTCTTGGGCTTCCCTAACACTTACAGTATGAACTGTGAGTTTGTTCAGTTTGCACCCTACTACACGGCCAGCACCCTCCCTGGGCCTCAACACCTTCCTCGTCCGTGTCTGAGCCTCTAGGTCCATGTTAGGTTTTGTGGCTGGCTCTCTGGACCCGAGTGAACTGGTAAATAGCTCCCTTCTCATTCTCTCCCTCTTCTGTCTCCCTCACCATCTCTCTCTCCCTCTCTCTCCCCCTCGCCCTCTCTCTCTCTCTCTCCCTCTGTCTCTCTGCCTTTGAGCCTCCCTCTCTATGCTCCTCCTCTCCTTTTGACTCTCCCTGGTCGTCACAGGTTTGCTCATGCTGGACCACCATCTTTTGAAATAATGCACAGCTCACAAGTTCACACTTGGAATCATGCCCTTAATCTCACACAGACAGTGATATATAGCACTAAAAATAATCCAGTGGAATTCAAAACCAGGCATTTGTGTGTGTGTCTCTGTGTGTGAATGTGTGTTACGTGTGTGTGTGTGTGTGTGTGTGTGTGTGCCAACTGTGGGTTCTGACATTGCAAGCTGTTTGTCGCCTGCATTGCACAGCTCAAGTCTGCTTGCCTCGTGGCTCTCGAGAGACATCGGACATCGCCCAGCTCCAAGGGTGGCTGCAGAGCTCCCAGTTGCTATTCAGGGGACACCTCGGTGCGTTCCTGACGCCTCCTAAGCGAGAGCCTGCTGCTAACGCAGTAGCTGCCTCTTCCCCCTGCCTTTGCCTTCCACAGTTTTAGTCACCCGTGAGTCTACCATGCCGGGAAACTATTAAACGAGAAACAAAGCCAGGTGTGTTGGCACAAAACTATAATCCTAGGACACACAATGTTGAGGGAGGATGACCGCTGTAAAACTTGAGATCACCCTGGGTTACCTAAGTGGGTTCAAGGCCAGCCCGCACTACATACAAATCAATAAATGAACAAACATACACATTTCTAACAGGCTATTTTCTATCAAACTATTTGAATTATTCATGAAAATTTCGATATCCTCTTCCGGTTAGTCGGAACTCAGTGGATACCTACAGGCAACGAAGCCACTCTGTAAGCTCTGTATCAGGCACGAGGCGGCCCTTTCAGTTTTCGTTTCTCCTGCCAAGCAACAGCATATTTGTGCTCAAGCCTCTTTTACTTTTCTCACCAGTAGTCCCAAAGTGCAGGAATAGTTACACAGGCAGTCAGACGCAGTAAAGCGTAGACATGAAGCATTTTCTCTACGTCAAAATGTGTAGGCAATTCACTGAACAGCAAAGGAAAACGTAGCGTGTAGAGGACACTGAGAACTGTGGCAGAAAGAAACGCAAGTATAGGTGGGATTTCATACACCCCTGGCGGGAGGTCGACAGATGGGCCATGGAGCACATCCAGCGTGCATACAAAAATGTATGCAAGGGCCGGAGAGGTAGCTCCCTGCACAAAGTGCCTTCCTGGCAAGCACAAAGACCAAGGATCAGTCCCTGGCACCACATACTGTGCCCCTCTGGAACCCTGGGTCATGGTGCAGGCCCAAAACACAGTGTGGTGGTGTAGGCCTGTAAGGCCAGCCCCAGGAAGGCTGAAAGAAGGGCAGCTCTACATATGTAAGCTACGGAGCGAGACCCCCACATCGATAAATAAATAAATAAAATAATTTTTTGAAAGTGTATGCTCTACTGGTGTGTCACATTTACAGCTCAGTCGCTACTCCCGCTCCAATCAACCACAGACCCATCCTTCCATGATACCCAACAAGAAGAAAAATCACCACCACCATGTCATTTGTGAAATACCAAAGCTATATTCAGCTCATCCAGGGGAAATCTCCTTCAGTGTTTCCAGGGCTTTAACAGAGTTCACAACATCAGGCCTCTGAGTTAGAGAAGTTGTCACAGAAGATCATGCGCTCCTCTCTAAGGACCCCCCTCAAGTTGGTAACCAACGCCCACTGTGTCTACACACAAGCGCAGGGTGGGTGAGGTTCCCCCCCCCCCCCGCATCTTCAGGCTTACCTCTGCCCAGGTAGGAATCAGCTGCTGGGACCCAAAGTCTGCACCCTGGTGATGTGTGCCTGGCTTCCTGCTCCGCGAAGCTGCTGTGTCTGCCCAGTGTCGTCTCCTTATATACACCCTGGAACCCATGACCTACTTAACGGTGTGATGGGATTAAAACCTTCTCTTCCTGAGATTACTGCCACTCCTTGTCGTTTACACCAATTTAATGGCCCCTCCCTTCAAGAGTGAAAGGAAACCATGCCCGTATTGATACTGGTTTTGTTGTTTCTTTTTTATATATATAATTTTTTATTTTATTTTTTTTTCTTGTTTCAGAACCTTTGTTTGCTTATTCACTCATTTTTATGGCCGGCTCAGCCCACCACGAGGACAGGGCTGGCACAGCATGTGGTGCCGGGGATCGAACCGCAGACCCTGAAGCCGCCCAAGCTTTCCCAAGGAGGCACTTTAGACCACTGAGCCATCCCACCGGGCCCCTGTTGCTTCTTTTATTTGGTTTTGGAACGTTGTGAGATAGGGACTCCCTGCACGATTTCTGCAGGCAGCAAACTCATTGTGTAGCCCAAGTTGGCCTCAACTAGCAGTGATCCCCCGGGCTCAGCCTCCCTACTGCTGGGATTACAAGCATGAGCCACCACACCCAGCCACACATATTGACACTATTTCTGCTCTAAAAGGCAAGAACCTTTGTACTAAGTGGGACACCAAGGCTAGAATTAATCTCACTTATTTTCAAGCCAAAGGAACTCAATGAAAATTGACAGTGGGTTTTGGAGATTTATGGACTGCATGTGTAGCAGCTCAGGGACAATGCTCTCTCTCCTGTACGTGTCCCCAGCTAGAGGGACAGAGGGGGCTACAAGCTCCTAAAGAAGAGGCATTTCCTTCCTCTCTGGATCTTCCCCTTTTTGTCTCTACTTTCTGGCTGCTGCGAGAAGAGAACCTCAGCTGCCACACCGCTCGGCCCTACCACCCACTGGACAGGCGCCCTCCTTGCTGCCATTTCTGTCAGGACTCTCATTATCACAGAAAACTAACACGGTCCATGTCAAGAGTTCCCACTCAGGACGAGGCAACAAGATATCTCAGCAGACTAAAGCATCTCTGCAGGCAAGCTTAGACTGGGTTCAGTCCCTGGCACCACAGGCCACGATGGCCTCTGCTCCCAGGGTGGGCTGAGCTGGCCAGAGTCCGGGTTTAGTAGCGCAGGCCTGTAATCCCAGGGCTGGGAAGGCTGAAAACAGGAGGATCACTATGAATCTGAACTGTGTAGTGAGATCCTGTAACAATCAAACATTAGAAAAGAAAAAGTACTTCACCTGGGATCCTCTAAACACACTGCTGTGTGTTGGTCAGACTCACCAGGGAGTTTGATCCACCTTTGACCTCCATAACCCAGAAAGATTTCCTCTGTACCTAAAATATACATGTTTTAATCCTGAGAATGAAATTTTTCTCAAAGAATGAGAGAGAAAGGTTTTATGAACACTCTTGTCATGAAAATATGTCAGAGAAGTTCTGCGCAGGATTTTTCTTGCAAACCATTTTGCTTTTCTTTTGTTTTTATCTTTTAAGACAGTGTCTCACTGCGTGGCCCAGGATGGTCTAGAACTGCTCAGAAATCCCTTGCCTGAGACTCTGGAATGATGAGATTACAAACATGCAGTGCCACACCTGGCTCTCATAAGGCATTTGAGATGTTTCCCTTCAAGTAATCTCATTCTCCACAGGGTGTGGTAGCAACCCTCGGTAATCCCTGCTGATCTACCAACTGAGGCAGAAGGGTCAAGTTCAAGGTCAGCATGGGCAGTTCAACAAGATCCAATCTTTAAATTTAAAAAAGGAGGATCAAGTATTAAAAAAAAAAAGGATTATGAAGGTGCTCGACATACCTTCAGTTTAATTCACACTACTCCAAAAATGTTTCTTTATAGTAAGAGATATTTCTGGGAAAAAATAAGATCAGTTTACTGTGTCTCATCTTAAAATGCTTGTATACATCCTGCAGTTTTCTTTCTTTTTTCTTTTTGAGACAGGGTCTTGCTGTGCAGTTCAGGCTGGCCTTGAACTCACTTTTGTAGCCTAGGCTGGTCTCGAACTCACATCAGTCCTCCTGCCTCAGCCTCCCAAGTGCTGGGATTACAGGGGGGCGCCACCCTCACTCCAACCACCTCCACCCACCGGCTGCAATTTTCTCCAATTATATTTCTTGGCATAGTTGATTGTCACGGGTTGAAATTTGTCCCCCAAATTCCCAAACTTGACATCTTATTGCCCAGGACCTCACCTTTGGAAAATGACAGGAATCAAAATCCTGAATATCATAATCCTGAATCCTTAAACACTGAAAGCTTTAATCTCTTACATCCCCAAGTCACATTCGGAAAACAAAACGTCAAGCAGCTAGGTGAAGTGCTGCGTGCTTGCAACCCCAGAGTTCAGGACTGGGATGCGGGAGGATCGCCGTGAGTTCCGGGCCATTTTAGGCTACACAGTGAGGTCAACACTGTCCCAAATACATATGACAGCCTCTCTCCACAAACCAAAAATAAATTACAAAATATCAAATGTTAAAATCCCGAAGGCTTAAATTTCCCAGACTATAATTTTGTGGGGGAAAAACAAAACTGTGTAAGTTTGCTAGAAAGTGACATTTTGGGGGCATGGGGTTGTAGGGGCCAAGAGATACAGCCCACTGCACACAATTTCATCACATGGGAGGCGGAGCTAAAAAGGTGGCGTGAGTTCCAGCCCAGATGGTGCCACACGATGAGCTCACAGCCAGTGGGAACTGCACCTCGAGACCCTGTGAGCAATACACGCTGACCCCCAAAAGGAACCAGATGACACAGTAAAAATCCATGATCTGGCTGCATGAAAGTGCCATCCACATGGCAAAATTTCAGATTTTATTCACCAATGAATGCTCCGCGTGCCTGACGAAGCCAGCTTTGAGAGTCAGCAGAAGTCATTCCACAAAAGCTTCAGTTTCTGCGCCCTCGATGATTGCCGTGAGATTTACTGAAATGCAGAGTTACCAGTGTAGGAGAAAAGGACAGGCCAGGAATGAGAGAGCCTGCAGGCGTGATGGGGCCTGCGTGCCCTGCTTGTGCAGCAAAGGGACTGCGACCTGGGATCTACGAATCTTCAAATGAAAATCCTGCAGTGATGGAGCACTCCATACGCGGGTCGGATGACTGAAGTGTTCATGTCGACCTAGAGCATTCCCGACCTCAGAGAAGCGTGTGAGGAAGATGGTGGCGGGCATAACGCTGCGAAGGAGCCTGAGAGAAGTTTTGCTCTCAGCGAGGGCATCAACTGCGGTTCCACGGTGTTTAGTAACGAAATGAGCAAGGGAAGTGACGCCGTCGCTGATGCTTTCAGATATCCCAAGGCATCCTTTCCATTGAGCGACCTGCTTGAAAGAGAACATAACAGTGCGAAAGTGGAGGTTAGGTTGAAATCCACAATTGAATTCACTCAGTATCTCTGTGTGCGCCTCTGTGTGTGTGTGTGTGTGTGTGTGTGTGTGTGTTATTAGTACTGTCAGAAATATCATGAAGGGGCATTTATTTTGGCTCGACCAGAATGTGCAGCTTTAAGGAAATACAGCTGAACTGAGAAATGTTTGAGTTCGCTGCGCAGCGAGACATTCTGTGTCGAGAACCTCAGTATCGTGAAGCCAAGATGAAAGACAAGGGACTTGGACAACTGGGGCCCTGTTCTGAAACTGTGCCTGCTGGTGCCGGATCACATTTGCCCTGACCGTCGCCGTCTTGGTTGGAACCGACATTCTGTCTGACATGTGACTCAGACACGCGTCCTAAATCCACAGCACAAATCATTCCGTTTCCATATCAGAGGGCGGTGTCACAGCCACGACTCCCGGGCTGTCTCTTACCTGGCAGCTGTTGTAGCTGTGCTTGAGAAAGGTTAGGTGCGTTCTAGGCGGCCTGAGCCCAGCGTTTGTCCAGCTTGGCCCTCGGTTGCCCACCACAGTGCACAGAAACTTAAGCTATTGATCATTAGGCAGCTGGAAAATGTACCAGGTAGCTTTGCTTCCCACTCAGCTGTGTGCACAGGACGTTTAGCTTCTGCACTGTGGGGCAGGGACTCCCTGAGCCATTCTGCTGCCCAGCCAGGACTCACGGCTCTAGGCTTCCTGCCTCTGTTTGTCAGTGGGCCGGGCTTACAGGCGCAAGCCTACAGACCCGGTATAAACTTAGCTCCTGTGGGACTTCATGGTTGTGCATTTAGTACCTGAGCCAAGATGTGGTCCCCACACAGCGTCTCTGTCATTAGCGCAAAATTTGAAATCATATTTTTAAGGCCGAGTTCAGTCATATCTTTGTAGATTTGGAACTATTTCAGGTCTTTGCATTGCTTGCATGATTTAGAATTAGCTTTGGTTTCTAGAAAAAGAGAAGAGTTCTTGTGATTTTGGGGTAATCATTATAAGTTGCTAATATTCAGTACTGACTGCTTTTTTTTTCAGTTTGGAAGCAGATAAATCATAAAAACACCACGGTAGACACCTTAGCTCATCCTTCTGATAAGCCTGTTTACCTGGTCTTCCCTATTTCCGGCATCTCCACCTTCCACACAATGCATGGTCTTTTTCTTCATTCCACCTTGCGGAGATGATACCTTGAATAGCCACAGGAAGTTATTTGCCTCTTCGAAGCATTTTCCAACCGTACAGACCTCATGGATCAGATCCTCCACGCAGATGCTGCCAGATTTACCAAGTGATCGAGCAATCAGTGAATTATCTGTCAAGGCAATTCGCTGCTTATCGATGTTGCCATAGCCACGCTGTGTATTAGTTCATTTACTGACTCCAGGTTTGGGGACCGCCATGCAATGTATGGCTCCACAATTCTCAGCATGTTAAATGAAACCTTGTTGAGCTTACCTAAGGTGCCATTGAGGATTTGGCGAGCACAAAGAAGCTGTAACACCTTGTGGACCTTCGGGCTCACACCACTGGTACCCCTGATCTGGATGGCAAATGCCAGTTTGGGCTCTGCAGGGACATAGAAGTTTCCAGCTTTTCTCACCATCCTAGCCATTCAGATCCCAGTTCTGTACATCTGTCTGTCCTCCTTGTGACAGGGCCTGGCCTTTTCATAGATGAGCTTCCTCCTCGCCTTGTGAAGCGTCTTCTGGGCAAACTTCTTTCTCAGGTGCTTTATCTTCAACTCTGCGAAATGCTTTTGCATTGTCTTAAGGGTTTCTGGCACAGCAGGAACCTTCTTTTCCTTCTCTTCTATGCCCTCCGTGGTTCCAGCCGGAAGAAGAGCAGTACTGACACTTTCGTTCAAGTTATTGATCTGTTTCCCCTGTTACTTGGGTCTTTTAGGTGTCACAGAAACTGGTTCAGAGTTTAGAGCAATGTGCTCCTACTGGACTTCTTCAGTCGGTTTATAACCCCAAGGGCATAATTCTTATATTTTGGGTTTTACGGTTCAATAATTTATTGGTAGCATACAGAATCAGGGTATTTATATTTTGACCACTTTGTTGTTACCTTGCTTAATTTAGATCAGATTTTTAGAGTTACATTCAGGTGTTTTGGTGCATAGCAATATCATTTTTATTCATGTTAATGAGAACAAAAAGATATATTAGTAATGAAACAGTTTCAAATCAGGTTAGTAGTGAGGCAGGAAGAAAAACTGACCTTGGGCAAACGATCTCCAGATGACATAAGGAACCTCTAAATGACACAGGGGAAAATGATCCACTGACCTAACCTAGGGTGAACTTGTGTTCTCTAAAACCAACGAATTTTAGGAACAAATGGAGTTTATGAGCAGAATATATTTACTAGGCTAAAGAAATCTGCTGCATCAGAGAGGGATAGGAGGAAGGCCCCAAGTGGGTTGTCCCCAGGAAACTGCCTCTTCCGGGGATTTTTATAGAGGAAAACCATGTGGTGACATGGCTCTAAGTTGGTGGAAAACATAGGAACTTGCTTGGGTGGCCATGAGGTGGGACAAAACTATGGTCAACCAATGAGATTACAAGCACCATTGCTCAGGTAAAATTGATTAAATCCAGGACCAAATGGAGAAGCAAGTCACATAGCAAGCAGGCATGACTAACAGGACAGGGTTTCTTCCTGTCTGGGGCTGGGGTAGTGACTGACTCATTTGGACTCTGTAAGGCGATTGATAGCCATTTAGAATACCAATCCCTGATGCTAATATTTAAGGAGGCCGGCGTTTATTTCCTCTTTTGTCTTGATGTCTGGCCCACAATCTGAGCATCACCCCCTCGCACAGTTGTGAAGTGTCTGGTCTTCTGTGTCCTCTCCTTTGAGGGCCTGGTCCTGTCTGTCTGACTGTCTACAATGTTTCTATCTAACTCAGCTGCGTACAACAGTAGGGAGGTTACAAGAACCAGTGCAACGCATATTGTCTTCATAGTAGTTATTCAGAGGACAAGATGCAGACAAAATATCATCTCTAAACAATGTTAGTATAAAAAATGAAATAAGAGAAAGTAGCTGTGTATCCAGCCTACCTCTCTTTTGTGCAGTAAGCGGTGCATGAGACTAGGTTGCCTAACTAAAGGGGCATCCAAGATGAACACACACTTCTCAGAGAAAGAAATACAAGAAGCAAATAAGTACATGAAAAAATGCTCCACATCACTCGTCATCTGAGAAATGCAAATTAAAATAACACTGAGATACCATCTCACCCCAGAAAGAATGGCTATCATCAAGACGCCAACCAAAGCAAGTGTTGGAGAGGCTGTGGGGAAAAAAGGGACCCTTCTCCACTGCTGGCTGGAATGCAGACTGGCACAACCATTATGGAGATCAGTGTGGAGACTCCTCAAAAAACTAGGACTGCAAATGCCGGGAATGCCAGCCATGTCCTTCTGGGAGTTATTCCAGAAGAACTGAAAACATATCATACTAATATATGTGTGCCTACGTTTATAGCAACACAAACTGTGGGAGCCAAATCTTGGAAACAGCCACATGCCCATCACCTGAGAAACGGGTGAAAAAGGTGTGGTGTTGTTATACAATGGAGTGTTACTCAGCTACACAGAAAAATCAACTCAAATCCTTCATATACAGTGAATAATTTCATTTTTAAACATAGCATTTGACTCTTCCTATGGCATCTTCTCATCTTTGTATTGTTTACTTGTAGCAGTGACTTTGAACTCATGTACCACGGTTTAACCAATGTGGTGGAGTATTACTCTGGCCTGATTCCTACCATGAGCAGATAATTCCCATATTTTGACTGCTAAGTCTGTGAGCTGAGAATTTGTCAAAGATACACCTATGTGAGCTCTCTTATTATGTCAGAATTCTGATGCCACACAGACTTGTATGTTGTGAAATCCTTTTGATGTATCAGTGAAGCGAGCCTAATGTAGAAGCCATCCGTGGTCTGTTTACATTAATGATATACATGTCCCTGTTCCTGAGGATGTCATTCCCTGTCATTTTCACTAGGATATGAGTCCATTCATTAGAAATTCTAAACATTATGACATTTTTTTCATCTTTTTGAGACAGAGTCTCTCTATGCAGTTCAGGCTGGCCTTGAGCTCACTTTTGTAGCCCAGGCTCGTCTCGAACTCACACTGATCCTCCTGCCTCAGCCTCCCAGGTGCTGGGATTACAGGTGTGTGCCACCACGCCTGGCTAAACCTTATACCATTAATACAATGTAAATACTAAAGACTTGAGTTAATATATAATGCTCTTAAAATAATATCTATATCATCTCCCCATCCATGTTCATTTCTATCTAGCTAGACTTCAGATAGTTTAGGAGCTTCACATAATGGTGTCTCTCTTAAATCCTACCACTGGAGGTGGCTGAAGCAGGAGAAGCACAAGTCTGAGTACATCTTGTGACCCTTAGTAAGAGCCTGACTCAGTCAATCCATCTATCCGTCCGTCCGTCCGTCCATTCATCCATTCATCAATCAGAAGAAACAAGGATGTAGCTGAACCAGTGGTGAAGCTTCCCTTGCTTTCAAGTATCATAGAAAAACAGGTTGTGAAGGTCTGGAGAGATTGATTGGTCATCTAAGCACCTGCCAAGCTAGCACAAGGGCCCATAATCAATTACCAATACCCCAGGAGTAGCCTGCTACCCAGCCAAACGAGATATGGTGGTGGACACACACCTGTATTCTTAGCACTGGGGTAGCTGAGACAGGAGGGCCACTACAAGTAAGAGTTGTGTAGCAAGTCCTTGTACTAAATAAATAAATAAATAAATAAGATAAAACAGATTGTGACATTAGTTTTATACATTTACTCTCAAATATAGTGTTAAGTGTTTGAAATTTAAAACAAGAAATTCTTTTCCCCACACCATTCTTTTGTGATTTTTGCACTTTATACAGCAGTCAATATACATGCCATGGGCCAGTGAGATAGCTCAATGGTCTAAAGTGCATGCTTAGGCAAGCTTAGGCAACTGCAGGGACTGTGGTTTGATCTCCAGCACCACATACCGTGCCAGTGCCACCCCCAGGTCGGGCTGAGCTGGCCATAATTGATGTCATTACACACAGTTCTTTACTATTTGTGCTGTATGTAATAATATGAGACTCCTTGATACCTCACTTGGTCTTACCCAAAAAACCAAGAAGTGAGATATGAAGCTATCTGAAAATATGTAGTCAGTGTTCTTTTATATAGTTTTTCACTTTAGTTTCAGTGAGCAGATCCATTCTCTTTCCTTTTCATTTAATTTCTGGCTCAAACATTCTTTAATGCACTTGATTTTAGAGGTAAAGTTGCAGGAAATTCTTTTTTCATTTGAAATAGTCATTGTTTTACCTGCAAATTCCATTTGCCAAGAGATGAGTCATGTTGTGGATGGTGCCTACAGATTTACCTGCGGGCGAACCACCTGAGATCTGGGGAAATCAGAATCCTGTTGTTTGGTAAACTCATGTCGCCTTTCATCTGAGTGTGAGGTCAGATTTCAAAGAATCAAATCTTTGCTTCATTGATCTGTAATGGAAATTTTTTCTCAATTTCATTAAGTTTTGTACTGTTCTTTATAATTTCCCTTGTGTACTTCCTTTGCATTTTGAGAGGCCTTTGCATTTAGAAAGATCTTTTTAGGCCTCATGATACATCGTAGGGTTGGTCGGTCACTCCATGAAATCCGTTATCTCTGTCTTTCTAGTTTCATGAGTATCTTACTTATACTTCATTTTGGATTCAGGGTCTATGTCCTCTCGTGTCTTCCATTTTCCCGTGTTTCAAGCTGAATTTCTCTGAGTAGCTCTGACAGAAGCTCTGGCCCGCCTTGGCCATGCGGGCTCAGCTGCAGTACTTAACTGAACAAACTTCCACTGTCCATGTGCCCTTCAACTGTACCTCTTTGGTGGAGGAAGAATCTAAGTAGAAAGCATAACCACAAAATTACCTGATAGACTGTCACTGGCTAAGTGCTATCAAAAATGTCTATTACATAGTCCCAGTGTCTGCAGTGGAAGATTCTAATGTGCAGGGAACATTTTGTGATCTATATTTCTCATGCATTTTCTTGTGACGAGAGAATGTGGGGGATTGGCGGAAGCTTTTCTGGCAAATGGAGCACGTGTAGGGCTTCTCTCCTGTATGTATTCTCTCATGAGCCCGCAAGTTGGCTTTGTATGTAAAGGACATTTCACACGTGCTGCATGTAAAAGGCTTCTCTTGCTTGTGAATCATCTGATGCACGTGTAGATGTGATTTCCCGAAGAACCTCTTGTTACACTCAGCGCAAACAAATGGTCTCTCGTTCCTGTGTCTCCTTTGGTGGGCTGTGAAATGGGAAAAATATCTAAAGATCTTGGGACAGTCCTCACATTGGTATGGTTTGGAAGATCCAGCCACTCGTCTTAGGGGTCTCTCACAGGTGGGTTTGCCTTGATTGCTGTGCTGGGTAGTGAGACCCTCTGGAGAGGACTGGTCTAACTTAGAGGAAGATCTTGCTTCCACATGTATAGCGACATCTAGGCATGAGTTTTCTTCATCACCATGTTGGTTTCGTACAGTCTCAGGGCAGGACAGGTCTGACATAGTAGAACATCCAGCTCTCACCTCTATAGAGCTTTCTTGCTTGGCCTTTACTTCATTGTGGCTCCAGATAGGTTGTAGAGGTGACCTATGTGACCTACAGGAAGATCCTTGTCCCTCATCCATAGAGACTTGGATATGTTGAGAAGAGCTTCTTTGATTTCTGTGCTGGTTGCAGACAGGCTCGGGGAAGCACAGGTATGACCCAAAGGATGACCCTTGGCCCATGTCCTTACAAACTTCTTGGGTACAGGATCCTTCATTGCTATGGTGATTAGGGACCGGCTCACACAAGGGCTGGACTGACCCAGAGGATGGTCCCTGTCCCACGTCCACAGGAACATCTTGGTAGCTCTTGTGGGGCTCTTCCAGCAACCCACACGTGCCTGGCATCGCTCCTTGGGAGGGGTGTGCACTTTCCCAAGAATCACATCCCTCTTCAGGCCAAGGACCATTCCCTTCAGGGATAATGAGCATGGAAACCCGCTTATTTCCTGTATGAGGGTGATTGTCTTTTGCTTGCAGGATTGCCCAAGAATTGCTGTCTCTATCTTCTTCACATTCACTTCCTGTGGAAACCAAGAGGTCACTCAGTAAATTTGCTCCCCAAAGTGTGTCCATCTACACTATCTGTCTGACGTGCAGACTCACGGCGCTCACCTTGTCTGGCTTCTGATGCAGGATTCTGAGCATCCTGGAATGGTGGCTGCGTCTTTTCTGCCGTGGAGGTTTCCACCGACAGCTGTCTTGTGAGGTGAGCAATGACCTCTTTTAAGGGCATGTCCTCAGGGAAGAGAGCTTCTTGTCGCTGCATCCGGACACGGACCTGTAAAAAGGCCAGGCCGTAGCGGCATATGATCTGATGTGTGACAAGACGTTTTAGAAGAACCTACCATTAACAACGTTCACATGACCTTTTGGTTATTGGCTACTTCTTCTGTTCTCTCTGATGGTGTTATTCTCAATATCCACATGCTGTTATACTTTGAAGTCACTATGGATAATGTACTTGCAAATATTAAATTATTGCTCCTGGGGAATAAAGGAGTTTCCTGTATTATGTTACACACATGAACATTACTTTGTTTTAAATAGATGACCAAGTTTCATGTGTATCTATTTAAAGATGCCATGTTTCACATGTCCTTGGTCAGTGAATATGAGCCTGTAGCTCGTAGGACTTCTACTCATCCTGCATGAAATGAAAGGCACGCATATTTAGTCTCCAGCAAGTACTTCATGGACAAGTTTCCTTAGACATTCTGCCAGACAGGATTTCAGTACCACAGCTCTGCCATTTTAACAAAATTATGAGCTTAGTGAAATTTTCGCATAAACTGTGCTGTGAACAGAACATTTGCTTCTACTCTACAAACTAAAAGATCCATAATGTGGTCTTGCTCAGCCAACCCTCAGTATCAAGGTTTTTGCATTCGCACTGCCAGGGTTTGCCAGGGAGTCATGGGGTCTTGCATACGGATTTTCATTTCTTTTTTTTTTTTTTGTCTTTTTGAGACAGGGTCTCTCTATGCAGTTCAGGCTGGCCTTGAGCTCACTTTTGTAGCCCAGGCTGGTCTTGAACTCACACTGATCCTCCTGCCTGAGCCTCCCAAGTGCTGGAATTACAGGCGTGCGCCACCACGCCCGGCTGCATATGGATTTTGACACTAGAAGTGTGCAGCAATTTTGACAACAGGGAGTCTAAGCAAGAGGGTCACCTGTAACCTACTTTAGTGTTTCCTCCCTTGTTAATATAAATTGTGGCTCCATGAGGGATGAACCAACTCTTGTCAAAGGCATTTACTTCCTCCTGGAGGTCTCTGCTCAAATATATATGTGCAGGAAGAGTTATTGTAACTGTTATAAAGAAATGAGCACTTTGGATGATGATATAAATCCTGTAGAATGAAGAAATCTATGCCTCTGCTTTTCCTTGGCAGCCTAAAGCAGGAGAAATCCTCCTTGATGAGGCAGAGTGCTGGGAACTATATCCTCCAGTAGCTGGATGTGCAATAACTTTCTACTTTCACACAAGCCTGAAGGACTGTGCTTATCTCCCCCCCCACCCCAAATGAGAACCCTTTACTCACAAACACGGGAGGCTGCATACAGTCGTCTGGAAGGTCTTCCACGAATTTCTCCAGCTTTTTGCCACTTGCTTCCCACTTCCTCCTCAGCATGGCCCTGTCCCTGCAGGGTCCACTGAGCATGAACTGCTCCACGGCTAACCGAGCCACAATCTCATCCTTGGTACTGTTTTCTGTCTGCAGCCATGAGTGAAACTTCGCACAGAGTCTTTGTATTTCCTTCCTTGCACTCGAGTTTTGGTTGTATTGAAATGAGCTGATGTCAGTGTCTGAGAACTCAGAAATTTCTCTTTCTGTGATGGCTGGATCTGGGGTTGAGTTAAACTCTAGATTTTCTGCTTTGAGGTTGTTTGAGGCAGACTCATGGGAACGTGATTTCCTGGGATCTGCAGCCATTCTTGGTAAAAATCAGTCTCCGTGTTGATGCTTCAGTTTCTGCTGTCTTGCTTGTCTAGACAATCTCTTCCAACAATTGCTGGATGACTAACCATGGCAGCTAGAAGTGGAAAGCGTAGGTAGTTAAAGATGAACAGATCACACAAATTTTCTGGACCACACAGCTTCATGAAAATACTCTCACACTCTGAGTGCTTGGTGATAACTTTGACCCTTACTATTCCTGCCTCACAGTTTTTCTCTGTAAAACTTCCTTTATAAGGTGGATGCTTTGCCAGTAATTGTGTTACCCTTCATATCTCAGATGAAGGATTCCCACTATCTAGTCCATTTGCCATTCATATTCTGCATCCCTCCTCCCGCCCCTCGCAATTTCCCCAACTTTTAAGCTGCATTATGCCTTAAAATGTATTCTTTGCTCTTGGGGCGCATGAGTTCAGTGAATTTACATCTAGTCTTTTCTGCATAGTAGCATAAATAGACGTATACAATCTTTGTTTACCTGTATTATCACTAAAATAAGTGTATGGGGCAGGAAAGAGAAGATCAAGGGCAGAATAAATATAAAAGTGAATGAAATTAAAAAGCGAGGTCAAAGTCCCCTCCAAGGCAGTAATAGCTTGTTAATCTCTACATACTCCCCTGCTCTCCTTGAGAATACATTCTCTGGAACAGATGCAGTTGAGTTTACATTGCAGAACCAGACTAAAGCTCATTGTTGAAAATGTCTTATAGACACAAGTTTAAGGCCTACTTCATTAGAGCACTCTGTGTGTATATCTTTTTGCACCTTACGTGGTAAACACTTCAAAATATTTTTAATTTGCAACACCATAGGCACATGAGGTGGCACATGCCTGAAATCCCATCGCTCGAGAGGCCTGAGACAAGATGATCACATATTAAAGGCCTAGCGAAGCAACGTGTCATCTTGACAAGAGCCTGTCTCAAAATGTAAAAGAAAACGCTTTGACCCCTGTGAAGGTCAGGATGCAATTCTGACTACTACCAAATAAGAGAAGGAGGCATGAAGGCTGATGAATTAGTTCAGTAAGCTAAGTTCCTGCTTACTGAGTCAGGGCTCCATCCTTGGTCCTGCATTCTGCACTACCCCGCCTTGAGTCATTTGGGGTGTAGTGACCCATGACTGCAATCCCCGTGCTGGGGAGGCTGAAAACACAAGGATCACTGAAAATGTGAACTACAGAGATATCTTGTACCAAATACATAAAAAGGGGAAAAGATAAAGAAGGGGGGAGGGAAAATTTCAGGCCATAAAATCAGAAAATGTGAGCATTCGGAGGGAATGATACCAGGGCCGATGAGTGCATGAATGAATTTTAGTGATGACATTTCAGGAGTTATTTGTTAATCTTCAATGTAATGAGACTGACTGTCTAGGTATCTTGATGTCTTGGTTACGCTTCTCTCATTGCTGGGAAAAATACCCAACATCCAAAATGAAGGAAGGAAAGGTTTATTTAGCTCGCAGTTACTGGAGGTTTCAGTCCATATTCAGCTGGACCCAAGGCTGAGTGGCACATGGCAGAGAGCAGCAGCTCACGGTGGCAGAGCAGCAACAATCATGACAGAGGCAACAACCACCCAGGGCAGTAGAGAGCAACAGCCCTAGTCTGTCTCTCTGTCTCTATATTACATTCAGGCTCTCTGCCCCAGCCTATCCGCCTTACGCTACACCCATAATCCCAGAAGTACTCACACCTATAATCCCATCAGTACTAAACCATATCTCTGCAGTGAGAAAAAGGCAGACAAATTTTCTGCTAAGACATTGTTCAGATTGCCTGGAGTCCAACAACCGAGAGCTTCTGTCTTTTCATCAGATACTTCCCAACCTGATCTTTTCTGTCAAGCTATCTGTCATCATTCTGGCCTTCTGAGCTCTACACAGAATCTCCCGTCTTGAACAGCCTAGGTTGTTACAGAAATACTCTTTCAGGCAACATCTCCAAGCCATTCTGAGCTCTTCCCACAAGCCACTCCCAAAGGCTCTTGAGCCGCATACCCAGGTATAGAAAGAACGATGTCACTACTTCTTTCATACCAATTTTGCTGAATTTATTTACTCTCCTGCCCAAGACAGAACACTCAGCACCCAAACTAAACAGGGAAAGTTTTATCTACCTTACACTTCTTGCAGCCTTCATTCCCTATGCAGCTGGCCGAAAAGCAGAGTGGCACATGGCAGAGAGTAACTGTTGTACGTTGTGACCCAGAGCCAGAAGCAGCAGCGAGAAGACCCGACGAATGTAGCTTCAGAGGTCTCACTGAGATGTGCCTCTCTCGAAGTGAGCCCAGAACTCCAGAAGCGTCTCCTTTTTATTTAGGTCATAAGTAGAAGAATTACAGGGAGGAGAGGGATAATCACCAACGTCACAAAGAAGGGTGGAGACATCAATCAGGATCAGCTGTCAGGGACCTGAAATCCCTAAGTAACAGATTACAACCCACCCTAAGCTTTGTTTATTGTTCTTCGCTTCTTTAAGATGCTAGTTTCTTATCTCTACGGTAACGGTTTGCGGCAGCAGATGCTGCAAAATTGTCAAGATCAAAAGGGTTCAAGCAGAAGCAAGTCTTTTGCTCTCTCTTATACTGTCTGCAGGTTGCCCGCCCTAGGGTGGGTGTAGCACTTACACGCATAACCCCAGCATTGGACAACAAATCCATGAAAATGCTCTAGAAACCCACTGCCTGACTGCATGAGGCTCTGTGGGGACATCTAGACACAAATCACACTATCCAAAGATGATTTTCCTTTTTCTTTGATTTAAAAAAAATTAATGAGAAAGAAATAGCAATGAGACTGTTTCAAAGCAGGTTAGTAGCATAGTTGCAATAATTAATACATTGCATATGTTGTCTACATAGCAGGTATCATGTATGCATCTCGTACTCTGAACAAATACTCCAAAGATGATTTTCCTTAATGCGTTCTATGAACTTTCTTGTGTTTCCCTAATATTTAGAGTATGAACCGTTAGTTTGTTCAACCGCATCCTCCTCCACTTCCTCTGTGACTTGAATTTGGAATCAGAGAAAGCGCCAGTCCTTCATGGGGCCTCAACACATTCCTGGGTCATGTCTTAGCCTGTGGGTGCACGTTAGGTTTTGTGGCTCGTTCTCTGGACCCTAGTACACTGGTATTATTGCTTCTCTCTCTCTCTCTCTCTCTCTCTCTCTCTCTCTCTCTCTCTCTCTCTCTGTCTCTCTGTCTGTCACTGTCTCTCTCTGTCACTGTCTCTCTGTCACTGTCTCTGTCTCTGTCACTGTCTCTGTCTCTCTCTGTCACTGTCTCTCTCTCTGTCACTGTCTTTCTCTGTCTCTCTCTGTCTCTCTGTGTGTCTCTCTCTCTGTCTCTCTCTCTCTGCTTCCTCCTCCTCTTTCTCTTGTCAGCAGCACCAAGAAAGTCCTACCAATATGGCAGTCTCCTCTTTGCCACACCTTTGCCTTTCATAGATTGAGTTACCCATTGGTCAGCCATGCTGTGAAACCATAAAATGGAAAAGAAAACCAGGTGTGGTGACACATGCCTGTAGTCCTAGGACTCAAGGTGGTGAGGTAGGATGACTTCTACAAAATTTTTTTTGTCTTTTTTTTTTTTTTGAGACAGGGTCTCGCTATGCAGTTGAGGCTGGTCCTGAGCTCACTTTTGTAGCCCAGGCTGGTCTCGAACTCGCACCAATCCTCCTGCCTCAGCCTCCCGAGTGCTGGGATTACAGGCGTGAGCCACCACACCCGGCATGACTTCTACAAAATTTGAGTTCACCCTGGGGTACCTAAGTGGGTTCAAGGCCAGCCTACACTACATAGTGAGACTGTGCCTCAAAACAATCCATAAATGAAGAAAGTCTGACATATATACACACATATACAAATATATTCAGGCTTTTTTATATCAGGCTGTTTGAATCCTATGATGAAAATCATGTTGTCCTCTTCCGGTTGGTCTGAACTCAGTTGTATCCATGGCAGCAAACCTGCCCTGTAAGGTCCCTCTGTACCAGGCACGACTTGTCTTTCAGTTTTCATCTCTCTTGTCAAGTAACAACATATCTGTGTTCAAGTGTATTTTGCTTTTCTCACCAGTAGTCCCAAAGCGCAGGAATAGTTACACAGGTAGCTCAGATGTGGTAAAGAGTAGACGTGAAATGTCTTCTTTAAGTGAAAATGTGGAAGCACTTCACAGAACAGCAAAGGAAAACAGAAGGCTGCAGATGCTGAGGTCTATGGCAGAAAGAAACCCAAGGGCAGATGAGATTTCGTACACTCCCGGCACAGGCATTCTGATGGCTCCTGGAACGCGTACTTGTGCATATGAAAGTGTATACTAGGGCTGGAGAGATAGCTCAGTGGGCTGAGCGCCTGCTTAGCAAGCACAAAGGCCAAGGATTAGTCCCTGGTAGCACACGCTGGGCTCTTCTGGAACCCTGGGTCATGGTGCAGGCCCAGAGCACAGCGTAGTAATATAGGCTTATAATGCCAACTCTGGAGAGGTTGAAAGACAAGGACCTCTACAACTGTAAGCTGCATATTGAGACCCAATGTCAACCAATAAAATAATAAAATAATTTTTTTGTATTTTAGGGAAGGGTCAACAGTGTGTTTAGGGTCTGACTAGTACATTGGACTCATAGCGATCTGCCTGTTTACAGCCTCCCAAGAGCAGGGTTTACAGGCGTGCGGCCATCACGCTCAGTCTCAACTGCTGCCTCAGCGTACCCTGCATGCGGGGCCCACACGGCAGGCCTACAGATCAAACTCCTATTCCCTGTGCCTGCTTGCAGGTGCTTTAATCCACTAAGCTATTTGGCCAGCCTAAAAAAAAATAAATTTTAAGAAGTGTATGCTCTACCAGAGTGCCACATTTATAGCTTAGTCCACTACCCTCCTTCTAATCGACCACAGACCAACCCCTCATGGCACCCAATAAAAATGAATCACTACCACCACATTGTCTGGGAAATACCAAGGCTATACTCAGTAACTCACCCAGGAAAAATCTCCTTCAGTGTTTCTAGTCCTTGACACAGTTCACAACATCAAGCCTCTGAGCTAAGACAGTTGTCACAGAAAAAGATGCGCTCTTTAATTGGACCCCTCAAGTTGGTAACCAGTTCCCACTGACTGTGTCTACACACAAGCACAGGGTGGTGCCTGCAGGCTTACCTCTGTCAGGATAGAAACCAGCTGCTAGGATCCAGAGCTCTACACCCCGCTGTGTGCCTGGCTTCCTGCTTGCTTAAGCCGCTGTGTCTGCTCAGTGTCACTTACTTATATATACAGCCTGCAATGCATGATTTACTTAAGGGCATGTTTGGATTAAACTCTTCCCTTGCTGGGATTACTGCCACTCCTGTCTCCTACGCCAATTTAATGGGCCCTCCCTTCAGGAAATGAAAGAAAATCATGCAAATATTGATACTAGCTTTGTTGCTTCTTTTATTTTGTTTTGACAAGTTTTGAGATAGGGACTCTCCACGTAGTTTCTGCTGGCATTATACTTTAAACTCATTGTGCAGCCCAAGTTGGCCCTGTCTCACAGCGATCCTCCTGGCTCAGCCTCCCTACTGCTGGGGTTACAGGCATGAGCTGCCACACCCAGCTGCACCAATTAACACTGTTTCTGCTCTAAAGGCAAGAACCTTTGCACTAAGTGGGACACCAGAGCCAGCATTAATTTCATATAAATTCGAGCCAAGATACTCAATGAAACATCCCAGTTGGTTTCATAGTTTTATGTACTGTGTGTGTAGCAGCTCAGGGACAGTTTTCTTTCTCCTGCATGAGTCCTCAACTACAGGGACAGGTGAGGCTCTGGCCTCCTGGAGAAGGGGTGCTTCCTTCCTCTCCGGTGGTTTCCTTTTGTGCCTCTGCTTCCTCAGAGCTGAGAGATGAGGGAGTTGCCTGCAGCGCCTCGCCCCTACTCACCAGCGGGTCACCACCTCCCCCCTTTCGGCCATGTAAGGGACCTTATCACCACAGAAGGTGAACACAGTCACATCAAGAATTATGGGGTGGGACAGCAAGATGGCTCAGGAGACTCAAGGGCCTGTTGAGGCAACATTAGGTGCAGTTCCATCCCCGATCTGGCATGCCGCCGGGGCAGGCTGAGCTGTCCAGAGTCTGGCCTTGTAGAACAGGCCCATAATCTCAGTGTTGAGGACGATGAAAACGGGTGGAGCGCTATGAGACCGAACGGTGTATCGGGGCCCTGTAACGATCAAATATACATAAAGAAGAGAAAAAGGAATGACTTCAGGGCTGGGAAGGCTAAAAACAGGAGGATTACTATGGGTCTGAACTGTGTAGCGAGATCCTGTAACAATCAAACATTAAAAAAGAAAAAGGATTACATCTGGGATCCTCTAAACACACTGCTGTGTGTTGGTCAGACTCACCCGGAAGTTTGATCCGCTTTCGACCTCCATAATCTAGAGAGATTTACTTCCGCATTTAACATATATATGTTTTAATCTTGAGCATGAAATTTTTCTCAGATGATGAGGTAAAGATTTTATGATCACTCTTGTCATGAAAATATATATCAGAAATTCTGGGCATGATTTTCCTTTCAACCCATTTTTGATTCATTTTATTTATATTTTTCAAGACAGTATCTCACTGTGTAGCCCAGGCTGGCCTTGAACTTCCAGAAATCCCCTGCTTGAGCCTCTGGAGTGATGAGATTACAGGCATGCAGTGATACACCTGGATCTCGTAGGCGTTTTAGATTCATTTCCCTTCACATGATCTCATCCCTGGAGGGTGTGGCTCCAGCCTTCTGGAATCCCAGCTACTCTCAGAAGTGAGGCAGAAGGATCAAGTTCAAGACCAGCCTGAATCCCAGCACTCAGGAGGCTGAGGCAGGAGGATCAGTGTGAGTTCGAGACCAACCTGGGCTACAAAAATGAGCTCAAGGCCAGCCTCAACTGGATAGTGAGACCCTGTCTCAAAAAGACAAAAAAAAAGACCAGCCTGAGCAGTTTAGCAATATCCACCCTGAAAATTTAACTGACAGAAAAGAATTGAGGGTATAACTCAACAAAGCCTCAGTTTAGTTCACACTACTGCAAAAATGTCTCCTTAAAGAGATATTTCTGGGGAAATGTGGCAGGTGAAGACCAGTTTACTCTCGCCTTAAAATGCCTCTTTTTGCCCTGCAATTTTCTCCACTCTTATGTCTTGGCATAACTGATTGTCGTGGGTTGAAATGTGTCCCCCACATTCTCATGTTTGATATCTTATTTCACCTTTGGAAAATGACAGCAATCATAATCCTGATCATCATGATCCTGAATCCTCAAGGATCAAAAACTTTAACCTCTAAAATCTCAACAATCACATCCTGTAAATAAAACCTCCAGCCCCTGTGTTTAGAGGAGCATGCCTGATCCCAACATTCAAGACTGAGGGGTAGGAGGAGCTCTGTGAGTTTCAGTCCATTTCGGGCTACACAGTGTGTTCAAAACTGTCTTCAACAGTCTGAGATCCTCTCTCTCAAAATATAAAATATCGATGTTGTTAAAATACTGAAGGTTTAAATTTCCCAAACTATAATTGTGTGGGGAAAAACAAAGCTATGTAAATGTGCTAGAAAGCTACGTCTTCAGGGCTGGGGCTCTATGGGCCACAGAGAGAGCAACACAGCACGCCTCTGTACACAAATACACCAGGAGCGGTGACTCCACCCACAATCCCATCCTATGGGAGACGGAGGGAAGAGGGTGGTGTGAGTTGCAGCCCAGACGTGTCACATAATGAGCTCGAGGCCAGTGTGAATTACACCTTGGGGCCCTGTGTGAAACTCACCCACTCCCCCAAAAGGCATCATACAACGGTGTAGAAATACTTTGTCTGGCTGCATGAAAGCGCCATCCCAATGGTGACATTTCACATTCACAAATTAACGCTTCATTTGCCTGATAATGCCAGGTTTGAGCGTCAGCAGAAGTCAGGTTGCAAAGATCTATAGTTTTTTTTTGTTGTTGTTGTTGTTGTCGTTGAAACACAGAGTCAATGGTGAAGTAGAACAGGACAAGACAGGGGTGGGAGGCCATGCAGAAGTGGCAGGGTAGGCGCGCCCTGTATGTGCACAGTGGCCTGAGATCTGGGAATATTCAAATGAAAATCCTACAGTGACGGAGGGTTTCCTATGTGGGTGGGGTGACTGGAGTGTTCTTGTTGACCTAGTGCACCCCCTGACCCTTGCTCCTTCCCAACCAGAGAGGCATGGGAGGAAAATGCCGGTGGTCATCACACCGAGAAAGAAACTGTGTTAAGGCTTCACCGGGGAGACCAAGTGTGGACAGATGTTTGAGACATTCTGCACCGAAGATGCCAATATCATGAAACTGAGATGAAAGACCAGGGACTCAGGCAGACCAGAATCCTGTCCTGAAATTGTGTCCTCTGGTGCTGGATCGCGTTTGCCCTGACCATCGCCATCTTGGCAAATGCTGTCCGTCAAGTGACTCCGTCACACAGCTGAAGTCCACTGCACAAATAATACCGTTAACATATCATAGTGGTCCATCCCAGTTACGACTTCCAGGGTGTTTCTTACCTGGCCCTGGACCTGGCAGCTGTGCTTGAGAAAGGCTAGGTGCATCGTAGGTGGCCTGAGCCCAGCGTTTGTCCAGCTTGGCCCTTGGATGGCAGTCATAGCGCAGAGGTTCAACCTTGTGATTTTCATGCACCAGGAAGTGAACCAGGGACTTTGCACTGAGTTACATTGACAGAACGTTCCATTCTCTTCGTCTGTAAGGTAGGGTCTCCCTGAGCCATTCAATAGCCCAACCTGGGCTTACAGTTGTGATCTCCCTGCCTCACACTGCTAGTGGGCTGGGTTTAACGTGGGAGCCTCTACACCTGGTATAAATTCAGCTCCTTTGAGACCTCATTGCCGTGTTTTTATTATGTGAAACAAAATACGTTCCTCAAGCTGCCTCTTTTTTGGTAGAGTAAAATTTGATGTAAGAGTTTAAAGATGATATTTTTTTCTGTATTTAGGACAGGATCTATAGTATGTACAGGGTCTCGCTACAAGGATCAGACTCATAGTGATTCTCCTGTTTTCAGCCTCCCAAGTGCTGGGATTACAGGCGCATTTCAGTGCAGTCCAGGGGTGGGGCCGGCATGGCCTGCCAGTGATCGAATCCAGCTGCTGCACTCTGCCTAAACATGCACTTCAGTCTGCTGAGCTATCAGGCCAGGCCCTGAGTTTTGTTGTATCTTCATAAGTTTTGGATTATTTCAGCTCTTTGCATTTCTCTGTGTACCTCATCATTAGTTTACTTTCTAGAGAAGACAGTTGTTCTGACTGTATTGGAATTATGAGAAATTCCATAGTGTTCAATATTCATCCTTTCGTGCAAGATATTGAAACATTTTCCCAATCACTTGAGTGTTTTGAGTGTTACAGAAACCTCTTCAGAATTTAAAGTCTTTTGCTTTATTGGACTATTTCAATTGGTTTATATCTCCAAGAGTGTAATTCTTCTATTTTGGGTTTCACTTTTCAATAATTTAATGGCCATATAGAGAAACAGAATATCTATATTTTGACCTTTGGTTCTGTTACCTTGATAAAGTCAGATCTGAATTTTAGAGTTAAATTCAGAATTTTTGATAGATAATTATTTCATTTTTAAACGTAGCATTTTACGTCTCCATAGCATCTCCCCATCTTTGTGTTGTTTACTTACGTCAGTGAGCTTTAACACATGTACAGCGGGTAAAGCAGTGTAGTGGAGCGCCACACTTGCCTCATTCCTACCCTGAGTAGCTAAGTCCCAGATTTCTACTGCCAAGTGTGTAAGCCAAAGGTTATAGCTACATCCGTGTGAGAAACACTTTCATTCTCCAAGAATTCTGATCACACACAGATTTGAATTTTGTGAAATGCTTTTAGTACAACAGTGAAGTCGGCCTACTTTATAGTCCGTTCTTGTGCCATTTACATTAATGATACGTTGTTTCTTGCTCATTGAGGATGGCATTCCCTATCATTTTCACTAGGTTATGAATACGTTCATTAGACATTCTCAACCTTGTAAAATTAATTCAACATAAATTCTGAAGACCTGAGATAGTACATCATGCTATAGCAGTCAGATCCGATTCATCTACCCGTTCGTGTATTTCCATTCCTGTCTAGCTGGATTTAACAAAGCTTAGGTGTATCACATAATGGTGCACGCCTTCCCTTTGGGAAGCAGAAGCAGGAGAATCACAAGACTGAGACCACCTTGTGACACTTAATGAGAGCTGGAATCAATCAATCAGCAGTACCAAGGACGTAGCTAGACCCGTGGTACACCAGCACTTGTTGTCTCTCATAATACAAAGACAGGTTGTGGTGCTCTGAAAAGATGGCTCAGTGGTCTAGGCACACGCCCGGCAAGCACAAGGAGCAAGGCTCATTCCACCAGAACACCAGACACGCTGTGCTACCCACTGGAACCTACCATGGTGGTGTACACCTGTAATCCCAGCGCTGGGGAGGCCGAGACAGAGGAGTACGAGCTGGATAGTGAGACCCTGTACTGAATAAATAAATAAACAAATGGTATCGAAGGGGTTGTTGGATTACTTGTATACATTTCTTCTCCAATATAGTGCCAAATGTTAGAAATTTAAAGCAGGACGTTCTTTCCCTATGCCATTGTTTTGTGAGTTTTGCACATTTATACAGCAGTGTAAATACATGCCACTACCCACAGATCTTTGCTATTTCTCCTGTATGTAACAATCATATGAGGATATTTGAAAATGTGTAGTTAATGTTCTTTTACATTTACTCATATATTTCTCCCACTTCAGTTTCACTGAGTAGAACCAGTCTCTTTGCTTCTCATTTCTCTCTGTCTCAAATTTTCTTTAATGCCTTTGTTAGTAAGGTGTGATAGAAACAAATTGTTTTTTTCTGCAGAGGTGGTCATTATTTTTTCTTTAAATTCTGTTTCCCCAGAGACAAGTTATATTGTACATGCTGCCTACAGTGTACCTGTAGGTGAACTCAGGGCCTGCAGGACAGAATCCATTGTCTCCTAAACTCACGTTGGCTTTCACCTGAGAGTGACGGTCTTTTCCACTACCATGGCCTGTTTGGCACAATGCATCCGGGAAGCACAGGGATCCTATCCTGACCTACCATAGGAGCTACTCCGATACTGTGATTTTAAGTAAGGGACTTGGTTTCTGGTTCAGATAACAAGCGGAAAACCACAGAGATTTAGTGTGCATTACATCATCTGCCAATTTTAGATTAATCTGTCTGTAAATTCTATTTCTTTACTCTCATGTCATAGTCTTAGAAGATGACTTTGAACAAATTAGAGTGGCCTCATGTCAAAGCAGATTTGCACTCTGGATGATTTTATCATCCCATAAGCCAGGTCACCAGAGTGCAGTTGTTTACACAATACTCGGATTTACCTAATGATAATCTAACCTTATTGAAATACTTCAGTCAGCCCGCGGGGGCCGGCCCAAACTCCAGCTTGGATCCGCCCACCAACCCAACCCAGAAATCCAGCTTGGACCCTGCCCACCGTCTGGACTGGGCCGCGCAGCGGCCTCAGCCACATCAGCCCCCTGACTCATCAATGGCCCAGCTCCGATTCCACCCAAATTCCTGACCAGGCCTTATGATGGCCAGGTAAGAACTCTTCAGCCCTCGCTGATACCTGGACTCAACAGCTGCCCAAACCCCAACACCACCCACTGTCCCATCTCCACACAGCCAACCACCGTCCCAACCCATAGGGCCTCGTTGTAGCCAGGCTGAGTGCCAGATTTCAGAGTAAAAGACTTCAGTTTTTCCCCATTTAGAATTATGTTAGCTGTTGGATTGTCATAGATGGCTTTTATCAGGTTGAGGTAGAGGCCCTCTATTCCAATTTTCTGTAGGACTTTGAACATGAGTGAGTGTTGGACTTTGTCAAAGGCCTTTTCTGCATCAATTGAGATGATCATGTGATTTTTGGCTTTGGCTCTATTGATATAATGTATTGCATTTATAGATTTGCATATGTTGAACCATCCTTGCATCCCTGGGATGAATCCTACCTGGTCGTGATGTAGAATCTTCTTGATGCTTTGTTGTATTCTAATGGCTAGGATTTTATTGAGAATTTTTGCGTCAATGTTCATGAGAGAAATTGGTCTGTAGTTTTCTTTTTTAGTTACATCTCTTTCTGGTTTTGGTATCAGTGTGATACTTGCCTCTAGGAATGATTTTGGAAGGATTGATTCTTTTTCAATCTCACTTAAGAGTTTGAGGAGTATTGGGATTATGTCTTCTCTAAATTTCTTGTAGAATTCAGAGGTGAATCCATCGGGTCCCGGAATTTCCTTTGTTGGTAGGCTTTTTTTACGTTTTGTATTTCATTGGCTGTTATTGGGTTGTTAAGAGTTCTTATATCTTCTGGATTCAGTTTTGATAATTTGTACTTTTCTAGGAATCTGTCCATTTCATCTGTGGCTTCAATTCTGTGAGAGTAAGGATTCTCAAAGTAGTTGTTTATGATCTTCTGAATCTCTGCCGGGTCTGTAGTAATTTCATCCTTTTCATTCCTTATTGCTTGAGTTTGAGGCCTTTCTTTCCTCTTTTTGATGAGGTTAGCTAGGGGCTTATCAATCTTATTTAATCTTTCAAAGAGTCTCAGCAGGGTCCCCACGTGAACAGCCATTGTCCATGATGTGTCTGTGAGGACCACTATGGGCTTGCGCTGCCTCCCGCAGGTGTAACTGGGGATTTCATCCTGTCCTGTGAGCTCGGTGAGGGAGCTCCCCAGCATCATCCAATGACTGGGCGTGAAAGTATGGAATTCGTACCCAGAGACAGGTTGGGTAAAAGGTGAGGATTTCTGTTGATCTCCTCAGTGGCAAAAAATAAAGGCTAGAATGTTCTGGTAGGTGTTGGGCATAAGCCTGTGTGCAAAGCACAGAGGTGCTGAAACAAACCATTAGCATCTTTGAGTCCAGCATAATACTTCATAGTAATGTGTACCTTCTTTATTCCCATGGATTTGCAGGCCAAGTTCTACCCCTGAATGAAACTGCATGAAAAACTCGATTGTAATAAAGTTAGATTTCTTATGAATGATAGAAGTACCCTCCGAGGTGACCAGAAAGATACTGTGTCATTCTTTTACCAGTAAAATATACATTGACAAGCCTGCCACTTATAACCGGGAAAGCATATGATCTTAATACCTATAACTATTAAAAATACATAATAAATATATAAAACACCCTTTGTGTGGTGAATTTATATGCAGGAAATCAAATTATGATATTAATCTATGGATGAACTGCTGAGAAATTGGAGCTGCTCAGTCTTTTTTTTTATAATTTTTTTTTTCTTGTTTCAGAGCCTTTTGTTTGTTTATTCACTCATTTTTACGGCTGGCTCAGCCTGCCCCGAGGGCAGGCCCAGAGCAGCATGTGGTGCCGGGGATCGAACCGCGGTCCCTGAAGCCGCCCAAGCTTTCCCAAGGAGGCGCTTTAGACCACTGGGACATCCTGCCCGGCCCCTGCTCAGTCTTATAAAGACTTAAAATTTATATTTCTTGCAAATAAAATCACATATACTCTTAAAGTCTCTTATCAACCTCCCGAAACATTGGGAAATATTTTTATTTACAAAGAAAATTGTAAAGAGAAGAAATAAACATTATATTCAGAGTGGCTTTTGTAAGTGGCTATTTGTGGTAATGAATTACAGAACTGCATTACTAAAACATTCTTAAATATTTCATATTATATCAGCAATGCTCTTTAATGTTGGAATTGCTGACACAGAAGTGTATTAATTCCTGAGTACCCCGCATGAAAGGTAAGGAATAGAAGAAACGCATCAGGTGCTTGGAACAGCTACAGTGCAGCAAGGCATGGCACTGAGCCTAAGTCAGCCTCTGTCCCGACAAAGTTGTTCCTCTACCATCAGGAAGCACCAGCAGGCTCAGACCCACTCAGAACCTGCAAGGAGGAGGCAGTGCAGAAAGGCAGGCACGTCTGGGAGCTGGTGGAAGCATTCCCGGCACTGGAGCTCTTGGGAGTCTAAGAGACGTGGTACCATAGAGTTTTCTTATGCAATTATTTCTTAAAATAGACATATACAAATGTTAGTGCAAAATATAGCATCTATAGTAGTGCCTGCTATTGCAATAGGCCCTGTTCTCCACACCAGGGATCTGAAGCCCCTATAATTTTCCCTATCCCCTAGGAACTGGCCTGTACATCAGGAAGTGAGTGTGAACACACAGGCAAAGAGTAACGTCTGTCTAGAGCTGCTCCCCACCGCACGCCTCACTGCCTGAGCTCCACATCCTGTCAGGTCAGCAGCTGCATCTGACTTACTAAGCTCAAAGGTTGCAGCTCTGCACACCTTATGAGAATCAATCCAGCCTGATAGAAATAGCTACTACGATCAAATATCGTCATAATAAAAAAAGAGCCCATAAGAAACAGCATACACTCGCTCCCTCACTCTAAAACCACCCTGCTGCAGTCTTTGCGAAAGCGTCTGCTGCTAAGGCAGTTCCCGGGACGAGCGCAGCCCCTCTCCGCTTTTCCCAGCACACCAACAGTTGAACAGGCAGTGACGAATGGCCGTCTGTCTTCTATCCAGTATCTGATTACACCCAGAACACTGTGGAGACTCTCCTTGTGTTATTTTATCTCTGTGTGTAGCCCTCGTTCACAGCCCAGCCGATGCTCACTTCCGTTCAAAGGTCCTGATGCTCATGTGGAGAACACGCCGCACCCTTGCTGCCTTACTTTCGCTCGTGTTGCTGCAGATCCAGTCAGGACCTCCCCCTGCTAAACGATCTCCAACTCAGCTCCTTCTCCATCCCAGAATACGTGTTCAGCGGCGGGCGTTAGCTGTTTGCACGTGTGTGGTGAGCTACACTTGCGGTGACAGTCGCAGTCGATTGGCAACTTGCTGCACTTTGGGAGCTGCTTAAAGAATCAACGCGGAACACTTCTGAGGGAGCCACGGAGCCCTTTCCTCAGGGAACCATCTTAGATGGCTTTTATGGTCTTCACTGCAGGTGAAAATTTGAGACAAAGGGGGAAGTTTCTGCTCAGTGAACATACATTTTCTCTTGGACTCGGGTGGCATTCCCTTGCTTCTGATTCTTCTCAAACAAGCATCCTCTTGGCTTCTGGAGGAATTGGTGGCCAATTTTGGGGGAACTTTGCATCTCAGTTCTGATGTCCAGGTATAAAACACCAATTTGGAAAGGAATACTAAGCTCATACTCCGCACATCTAGCCACTATAATTTCATCCAAATCCGCTCATAGTAAAGTCTCAAAAACTTCTCTGGAGAGTCCTTCAGGCTGCATTATTACTCCACAGCCCAGAGGCCAGGGCTCCTCACACTGAGCCCAGAGCTGCTTTCGGTTGTGCATGTAGTTACTTAACTCTGCTCAATAAGTCAACCTCCAAATCTCACTGATCTGTAGCAATCCGGAAGGAACCTGCGCAGCATATGTTGTGGTCCCTGTCCTCTCTTTCTTGGACCTAGGACCCTGTCCAGTGGTGCTGCCACACCACTCAGCACTCTTTGTGCTGTTCTGTGAGTACTGAGTTCACAAGCCTTTGTAGTATTGAGTGTGGGCTGACACTACCGCCCTGTGAAATGCCACATGCCATGCTCCTTGTAACACAGGTCCTGCTTAGATAAATAAATAACTCAGATCCCATTCAACAAGTGCCATGAATGCTTTTGTTTCTTTAGCCAGCTTCAGAATGCAAAGACCAGACTTATTTGACTCAGTGGCCAAAAATTCCTACAACACTCCACTCTCTACAAACTAACAGTTAACAGCAGGCACAAAATAAATACTTTCTACGAAGCTCATGGACGAAACTTATTGACACTGTGGAAAGTTATGCAAAGAAGAAACACATGTTGTATGTAGTTACGGCCACAGTGGCATGGCTGTAAGCCCAGCTACAGACGAGGCCGAGACAGAACACCTGAACACAAGAGCTTGGTCAAAACCTATAAAAATACAGGCAATGTGTCCAGCGCTAATAATATAATCAAATATCTGGTCATGATAAGAAACACGAGAGTAATACAGATTTTGAAGAGACCCCAGTTTCTGTTATTCTCTCTCCCCAACAGGAAAGAATATAATCTGTACACCTTATGGTTCTAATGATTAATAAAAGCTAGAGCAAACATTAATTTTAGCTATAGCCCATTTTCTTATAGAAGCCTAACTCATCTGTAAGAATTCTGTGACTGTTACTACTTATGCTTTCAGCTACAGCAGTGATGTCATTATCGCCAAAACAGAATATGTACATCCGCATGAAAAACAACAAAACTGGATAAATCCGAGACACCGGATGAAGCATTCCTGTTCTGCGTTACACTTCCAGTCTCGAAAAATGCTTGGCATAAAAGCAGACTTATAGATTAATTCAAAAGGTCACAGTATATCTGGAAATGTGCTCAAACAGGAGAGATGTAAGAATGCCCCACCTTTGCAGAAGTTAGGTGCTTCAAATATGAAAAAGAAAATCATAAGCAGACTCGGAACTGTGAAAGACATTTTCCAACAGTCTCTTAGCACTGAGGTCCCATCAGTAGCCTGGTCTGTAGTGCTAAGGACACCTCTTAGTGTCACGCAGTGACAGCTAAGGAAGTGGGCTGAGGCAAAGTGTTCTGCCTCAGCTTCCGACCCTGAAAACCAGAAGCTAAAAGATGCTGTCATAAAACTCTAGTATAGTTCCACTTTCAAAAGGTTAAAAACTATGGAAAGAGACCAAAAATATTAACAGAGAATTCTATGAATAGGGAATGCATTATCCATCCTACTAGTCAAGCAGAGAGATAAATTTTTAAAAGACAACTTACTCTAAGAGCATGGATTCCTTGATAGCCTTCATCTCCGTACCTTCAGCGAAATAGAAATTAGTTAAAAGCGAGAAAAGCCCCGCAACCACCACATCCCCTTCCCTGTGCACAGTGCTGCTCATCCCGAGGAAGCAGTCCTCGTCGGCCAAGTTACACAGCCCGAGGGCCTTGTGCAGCGGGAGGAAGATGACGGCCAACATGGACATTGCAGAAATGACTCCAAAGCCTCTGTCAGAACATATATAGCATACGAGTGTGTGTGCATGTGCGTGTGCATGTGTGTGTGTGAGAGAGAGAGAGACAGAGACAGAGACAGAGACAGAGACAGAGAACTAGTGTTACAGACTCAGGTTGAGCCTCCTCGGTCCCTGATCTCTTTCAGTTAAGCCTCTTCCATGCACCAGGGAAAATTGTCTCCGTCTCTGTCCCTTGGGTTCTGCCTCTGACATGTGGTTCTGGGTGAAAAACACAAGTAGGAAAATAAGTTTTAAGATAATCTCCTCCAGCCCAGGCACAGGCACCATCAACTCACCAAAGTTTATTGAGCTGGAGGCCTCATGGGCTACCTCGTCTTAAGCAGAGAAAGTTCCAGGGCTACGTCAATAAGCTACTGGGGATAACTGCATCTGGGATGATGCAAAATAATTGGATTAGAAGTTTCAGTGTCTGAATGAGCCCAGTGCTCTACATAGGATTTGGGAGCCAACTACTCAAAAATCAAGATAGAAAGTTCCCGGCTCCCATTTTCCATATTCTAGGCACCCATAAATCATTCTGTTCAATGAAATGAAGTCTGAAAAACAATATAGACTATGAATCAAAGAGCTGGTCTTTGAAAAAATAAACAACCTAAATGAAATTATATGTATTTAAAACATCTTACCAAAAATGCAAAGGGAAGAAACAATGCAATTAGAAATGAAAAAGGTGAAATCCCAAGGACACCAATAAAGTTCAGAAAAGTACTAACTCCTTCACAAATGTATTTGCTACAAAATCAGAAAATTCAAAAGATGTGCAGATATTTCTAGATATATGTGAATTACTAAAACTGAATGAAGAGTTAAAAATCGTAAACACACTGGGGAGATAGCTTGGTCATCTATCTAAGGTTGTCTAAATGCCTGTACGGTAAGGACAAGGATCTGAGTTCAATCTGAAGTACTGCATTCCGTGCCAGCCCTAGAACCTCAGGCATGAGGGCCCTGAACCTGGGCATGGCGGAGCGTGCCTGTCATCCCAGAGCTGCGGAAGCTGAGGCAGGAAGATCACTGTGAATTGGAGCTACATAGTGAGACCATGCACCAAATAAATAAATAAATGAAAGATGTAAAAAAAGTTATTTTAAAAATCCAATAACCAATTAAGAAAGCAGGATGTGATTCATGGCTCCTTTCTACAAGACTTCTGGAAAGATCTAAAACCAATAGTCCTCAAACTTTTTGTTACCAGGAATTAAATTCAGAGCTCTGCATTTGCCAGGGAGGCCCTGTGCAGCTGAGCTCTACCCTCAACTCTCAAACTCTTTGATGAAACAGAAAGAGAAACAAGCTTTACCCTGAGACCCAACCAAACATGCATCTAATGAAAAATGAACATAGACACAAAAATTCTGAAGAAGATAACGGGTGTCACAGTATCTCCTGTATCTGTCATGTTTTATTTAGCCTTTCGGGTTCTCGCACTAACGTAACATTGTGTTTGTACACACGGGTCTGATGTACTCTGTTACCAAAACAGTCTCTTCTTGTGTCCATTTACCTATGATTGCCTTGAATTTATCATTTTTATTGGTGAGTAATACTTCATTGTGTAAAAACACCACATCATTTTTTTATCCATTCCTCAGCCGTTGGGTATTTGGGTTGTTTCCAAGATGTAGCTGTGACAAATTGCACCTATATCACTGTGACATGATGATTTCAGTTCTTTTGGAAAAATAACTAGTAGGGGAATAGCTGGCTTGGATGGGACCTCCAATCCTAGCTTTTTGAGGAAACTCCACACCGATTTTCATTATGCTTTTACCAGCCTGTACTCCTATCTAAAGGGGTTCCTTTTTCTCCACAGTCTCTTCAGCACTTGTTACTGGTTGATTTCTTGATGATAGTAAAATGATATCCCAGTGTCGTTTCAATCTGCATCTCTTGAATGACCAATGATGTTGTAAATTGCTGCATGTAGTTATTTGTCATTTATATTTCTTCATTTGTAAAGATATATTTATCTCAGATGCCTAGTTATTTATTCTTTGAATCTTGGAGCCCTAATTTTAAAAATTGTTTATTTGTTCTAGGTAGTAGTCCTTTATCTGAGGGACAGTCAGCTATAATTTTTTTCCTAATTCATGGGTTTTATTCTTACTCTTTTGGTGATTTATTTTCATGTACAGAAACTTTTCAAGCAGAGAGGATATTCATTGTTGATTCTTTGAAATATTTCATGTGCACTTCAATTTTCATTCATAAGCTCCCTACCTACCCCTATGTCTTGAATCTGTTCCATGAGAAGGAAAATCTGGATGAAGAAAAGGACAAAATAAAGAAGGGGTAAAGAGATATAGACAGACAGACAGACAGATGTTCAAGGATAGTTTGCATAATCATACTGCTGATTTCTTGTGGTTTTTTGAAAGGAACGGTTAATACTTAAAATTATTTTTCTATTGTTACTTTCTTCTTTTTAATTTCCTGTAACATTTTTGTTCTTATATTGTTTTGTTGTTTTTAAACCAATTTTGCCGGATCGTATCTGGTATTTCAGATTAATTGAAGATCGCATCATGCAACACAGAATACATTGTGGAATTTTTATTAATTTGTTTAATGAAATTTTGTATTGTATCCAATGCTGTTTATTTCCTCTTTTGTATTCTTTAAAAAAATCAAAAAAAGTATTATAAGATGATAATAGCAAACACAATGTTATACATCATTGAAAATATTATACACCATAAGTAAATAGGCTTTATCCTTGGGTTGTAAGGATAGCCCAACATACTCAAATCAATAAATGTAATTCATCACGTAAGTAGAAGCAAGGACAAAAATTACATTATCATCTAAAGCACTGCAAAAAGACCCTTGACAAAATCCAACATCTATTCATGATAAAGACCATGAAGAACACAGGTATAGAAGAAATTTTTCTCAATTAATAAAAGCTATTTATGCAAGGTCCTGAGTTCAATCCCCGGTTCTGCAAAATAAATAAATAAATAAATAAATAAATAAATAAATAAATAAAAGCTATTTATGACCGACCTACTGCCAATATGGTGCTAGAGATGGAAAACCTATTCTTCTACAATGAGGAACAAGACTAGTGTATTAAGCGTCACATATCCTGTTTAAACAGACCTGAACAGCAGAGTAACCAGCCAACAGAAAAAAGTAAGCAATCCGGGCAGGCAAGGATGAAGCAAACCTGTCACTGGCAGGCACCATGATCCTATTCCTAGAAGACCCAAAACACTTTCACCAAAAGACTCACACAACCATTAGCCCAATTCAGTAGTGCAGCGCAATCAGAACAACGTGCAGAAGCCAATACCAGTCCTGTGCGACACAAATGAATCCACTGTGAAGGAGATTAGGACAACAATGCCATCGACAATAGCATCAAGAAATGACATACCTAAGAACTGGCCTCACCTCCGTAAACATAAACACTGTCTATCATAAACCTGAGCTAGGAGTGATGACTACCGGAGGGATGGACACTTCCCTCTGCAGGTGCTCACCCCTTTCCTTTCCCTCGCTAAGCTACAAATCGCCGGGAGGCGCGACCACCGGAAGCTGACGTGACGGGTTGACGCAGCACGTGGCGTCAGCACACGGAGGTGAAGTCCGTGACGGATTTTCAAACTTCTATGCAAGTTCTGTTTATAAGGAATGTAACGCTGAAGCACCTGGGGGCCCACGTACAGGGCTCAAAAAATACAGTCGTGTCTACACAACATGTTCAAAAGCTCTGTAAGAAAATCTTTAGTAAATAGCAAAAGCATGCAACATCTATAAGATAACAGATATTTAAGTAGCCCAAATTGTAGAGCATTATCTGAATATAGGCTATCGTCATTGGTGGAATATCCTGGGATGTCAGTTGTTTTCCAAACTTTATCTGCAAAGCAATTCTTTTATATACATAAAGCACAAATTGGATTCAACTATTCAAATATGTTTCTCTATTAAAGTAATGCAAAGATATACTACTCTGAAACGTAGTAAAGGCTTGAATCATTAGATATGTAGTATAACCATAGTCATTTCAATTTTGCTTAACTTGACAATTTTTAATTCATTTCATTGAAGCATAATAGTGAAGTAAAGTTGTATATACTGACAGTGGAAAATTAAATGAGTGAATATATGTCTAAATAGGGAAATCATACCTACCATCTCTCTAGTTAGTGTAGCTACCAACTCACATAGTTCCTTCTGAGTACGTGGCTAAAATATTACCCTATTGTCTGAGCAATTTCAGTCTGATGTGAGATATTATATCATTCGCCATAATCACCAGGCAATCTCCAGAACCGATTTTTAATTAAAACAGGAAAATTCTGTCTTTTCATTGGTGTCTCCGCTTTCACAGCCCCTTGCCACATCAGCCACCAGTAAGCTCTCAGCTTCTGTCTCCTCAAGTATTACAGGTGCTAAGGACAACTTTACCATGCTGTGATTTTTTATGTCCATGGCATTCTCACCAGAAAGGCTGATGGCATGAAAAATAAATTCCACAAGTATCATATTTTATGTGGTATGATCGCATCTATCCAGCTACATATTTATTTGTGTGTGTACAAATATTATATGCATATACAAAACAAGCGAGAAAAAGGAATCTACACTCTCTTGGTGCCTCTGGTTCTCACTAACACTGGAAATAAAATTTTGAAGCATTTTTTAATTCTGCTGCAACTCAGCGGTGAGGAAAAGGTCTGAGCTTCAAGAAAAATGAAAGTTATGAAATGAAATATAAGTTTTAGTAGCATAAGTAACTTTATTTATTGGTATTACCTTTATGGTTTTTTTTCTCCTTTAGTAATTCATAATGAGCTAAGGTTTCTTTACATACATCCTTTGTTTAACTGGTATTTTATCTTTCTGATGGGTTCTGGCCCTCGTATGGGTTGCTGAATGTCTTAGTTACTTTTCACTCACTGCTGGGACAAATACCCGACACTCAAAATGAAGGAAGGAAAAGTTTACTTAACTCACAGTTCGTGGAGGTTTCAGTCCATATTCGGCTGGCCCAAGGCTGAGTAGAGCAGGGCAGAGAGCATCCAGTTCATGGCGGCAGAACAGCAGCAAAATAGTGGCAGAGGCAGCCTACTAACCAGGGCAGCAGAGAGCAACAGCCCTAGTCTGTCTCTCTGTCTCTCTTTATATTCCTATCAGACTCTGCCTTAGGATATCCGCCCTAGACCACACCCATAGTCTCAGCCTTACTCAGACCGATAATCCCATCAGTACTAAAACACATAATCCCAGGGATCATGGATCAAGTCTCAAACTCTAGAAGTCTCCGCCCAATGACTACATGAGGCTTTGGGGGGACAACTAGACATAAACCATAACACTGAATTTTTATGGTCATCATCTAATAAGGCTGAAGTCCTTAAACCAAGAGCTTATCTTCCCAGAGACCACCTCCTCCAACTTGGCCCAGGGTGCAATTTCCTTTCACCCTTTCTACCAACACAGGGAAGACCCAAGATCAGCTCTTTAGATATTTCTAAATATCTTCTTCAAACTCCACCCCAACAGAGGTCCATGAAAGCTTCAGCGTTCTTTGTCTCAAGCCAGAGGATCTATCTGCCCCATCAGCCCTCGATCCTCTTTGTATCTTTGGCGTTAATAAAGGCTTCTTTCATCTTTCCTGTCCCTTCACTGAAAAACCCATCACTTTCTGTAATTAGTTTGTAGAAGACTTTGATCAGGGAGGAATTTGGAATTTTATCAAAGCTCTTTCCCCATCTTTTGCGACGATCACGGGATCTTTATCCTTCATCTTATTTGTGTGATTTTCTTCATTTATAAATTACTGCATGATGAACAATCCTTTCATCCCTGGCATAAAGCCAGTGTGCTCGTGGTATATAAACTCATCAACTGCTGTGGAATTTTATTCGCAAGTATTTTGTTGAGCACTTCTGTAATTATGTTCATCAGGGATATTGGTAGTTTTCTCTTTGTTTATGGTTTTTGTTTTCTTGTCAGGTTTTGCCTACCACTTGGTAACTATCTCAAAAGGAATTCCACAGTATTATGTTTTCAAATATTTCCTGAGTGGCACTGGATGTAAACTGGTATTCTACCTTTACTGAGTGTCCTGTGTGTTTACCCTCTGAAGTAGTTGATATGTTGTGTCAACTTGCGGAAGCTTGGCCGGATGGGCTCCACTGGTTCCGAGCTGTGGGGGGGGTCCCATCCTGCAGGATGTGGAGGGCCTGCCCTGGGATGTGATTGGCTCCACTCTCGGGCCAGATGGGCCACCCCAGAGTGACCCAGCACAAAATGTGTATAAAAGAGTTGAGGATGGCTTTGTACGTTTCCTTGAAGAAGTCCCTGTCTTTGAAGGAGCTTGGTCTTCGCATCCAGGCCACTTTGCAGCCAGGCCACTTTGGAGGAGCTCTGCACTGGCACAGAATTTGGAAGAGAGAGGCTCGATGGATGCCACAGCTGTTGCTCCTCTGCTCTTCATTGTTTTCTGCTGCCTTGGAGCCAGCAGAGTATGAACTGAAACCTCCACAAACTGTGAGCTAAATAAACCTTTCCCTCCTTTATTTCGAGTGTCAGGTATTTGTCCCAGGAACAAATAAAAAGTAACTAAGACCCCCTCTAAATCGCATTCCTCATTCACTGCTTCCCAGTAACAGAAAGAACCCTGGGGATCCCAGGTGACTGAGGTTTAAATACAGGCCCTCTAGAACATGCAACACTTCTGCTCATCAGCCAGTTTATGCGCCTGCCTTTAAGTTATGACTACCCTTGGAGCGAGTGACAACAGCAGAAGTGCCGCTAGAGACTAAGTGGCGGGCACTGCACCAGTTGGCTTGTGACACTATTCCAACTCTGTGTCGCCTGTTTTGGGTTACCTGACATTTTATATCTGAATTCTGTGTCAGTTATATTTTGCTCATTGCTGGGACAATATACCTAACACCCAAAATTAAAAAAGGAAAACATATTCAGATCACAGCTAGTTGAGGATTCGGCCCATACTCAACTGGCTCCAAGACAGAGTAGTGCATTGCAGAAGGCAGCAGTTTATGGGGGTGGAAAACAGCAAAGCAAAGGGAAGAAATGTGGCTCTGGCTTCTTGTAAGCCTCTCTCCCTCACTTACACACTGAAACAGCAGAGCGCTTCCAAGGAACTGGCGCCCTCCCTTCCATGGTGCCTGCAGACTAGAGCTCCTCTGAGACAGTAGTGAGCAGAATCCTTCCTCAACTCCCTTTTATATCCTTTTTGTAGGGCAGACCCTTCATGCCCTAGGGAGGGGCCCACATGCCCTTGGGTGTGGAGTCTTCTGAGCCCATTCAGCCAAGCTCCCACCTTCTCAAGTTGACAAACATGTACCAAAAACTGTCATCTCACAGCCTGGGCACGTGGCACCATGGCGAGCAACTCTCACATGCACTGTTGGCAGACTTAGTGAGTTCACAGTGCCTACCTCTGAGGTAGAGCCTCTCCTGAAGCCCGCGCCACCCAAGCTATGTTGATCCTGGAGTGCTCCTTCATCACTGTCCGCTGAGACTGTACGAGCCTGGACCTTCATGACATCACTGTGTAATCCAGAGCCGGGGCCAATGCGCGTCTGCCACTTGTGCATACATGTCCCCGCTTCTGCCCACTGTACTGACCATCAGCTGCAGTGACAGTGCTCCAGGCCCTACTGGAGCAAAGGTAATCTGCTTTAGATCTGCCACGCGCCTGGGGGTTCGGCACTCTCTTGGCCACGTGCACCACTGTGGCCCCTTTCTTTGTTTCTCCTCCCCATAACTCATCTGTCTCTCCTCGCTGGGTACGAGCCACCATCCTGTTCTTTCTCCTGTTGTCATGGCTTTGTGCTTTCCAGAACTTGGGTTCTTTGTGCGAGGATGTCTGTAACCTTCAGTTCCACTTTCCTTCCTAGGAAAGTGATTTTTTTTTCATTCTGCCTTAGTCTGAGAGGTTGATTTCAGAAAACTGATTTAACTTCCCTAATGTCTGGATGAATGAAAAGTTTCAGGTGTTCTGGTGGAAATCTCTGTGTTATCTCACTGATGTCCCGAATCTTCTGTTCAAGGAGATTTGAGGCCACAGAGGAAAGTAATAGATGGTGTATAGTGTGCCTAAGGAAAGTCAGATAGAGAGAAAACGTTGTCTCAGGCTTTCACAGAGAGCAAGTCAGGCAATGGCTGTGACTTATCCAGATGGCTGACACCGACAAAAGATCTACAAGCTGCTGTACATGGCCTCAGGATAAATCCTGAGGGGACCTGACTGACCTTGTCAGATACAAAAGCTACATTTTTAGTTATATAAGTCTTGCTTTAACTTGGCCTTCACCATCCAGCAGAAAAATATAACCATGAGGTATAAAAAGTAACGTGAAATTAATATGCTGAGTTGTAAAAGGCTAAGTCAACAACTTTAGACAATTGCCAGTTCTGCTGATAACCCCCTACTATTATGGTTCCTTGGATTATATTGGGTTATTTTACTGAATACAAGTACCTACAATATTTGAACTGGCATCAAGCATGAAAAGGTCCTTTAAAGACTTCCCCAAATACAGCTTCTCTATGGAAAGCAATGTGGAGGATCCTTAAAAATCTAGACCTGAAAATCCCATTCAGTCCAGCTATCCTCATACTGGAATTTTCCCAGAAGAACTGAAAACATCATACCATAGCGATGTCTGTGCACCTATGTTTATAGCAGCCCAAGTTGTGATAGCCAAATCTTGGAAACAACCAAAATGCCCATCATTTGAAGAATGGTTGAAAAAGATGTGGTATTTTTATACAATGGAATATTACTCAGTTACAAGTTATAAGCTGGAAGACTTCATATATAAATGGATGTATACTGAACATATACTCATAAGTGAAATTAACCAGACCTACATGTGTATAGTATAGTCTCCCTAGTGTAAGAACTCTAAATATCGTATAGTCTCCCTAGTGTAAAAACTCTAAAGAAGAAATAAAAATTGAAGGGCATAACACAGCTGAATGTGTTATGTATGAATTAAACAACAAAGTGACTGGAAGCAGAAAAGAGAGGAAATGTAGCAGGAGCAAAACCATGCACTTACAAACACAGGATAAATCACATATTGGTGCTAAGAACCTCAAAAGGTTTTATCACATTGATCATAGTGACATGCAACACTAAAACTATGCTTGGAAAGCCTATTATTATGGTCTTTTAGATGTGTACTGCTTCTAACGTAAACTCAGTTACTGCTATACTCTCTCTCAAGTAAATGGTTGGTTAACAACAACAAAAAAAAAGGGTATTAATTGAGAGTAAGAAACTGGGCAAAATGCCATAGGCTTGACAGGCTACAATTTTGTACACCCTTGGATTTCTAAATGTCTGCATAAAAATGTGTTACTGCTTTTATCACATTCTATAGAGAATTATTAGAATATCAATGATTGACGGAAAATATCAATTTCAAGCTAAGTCAAAGATGTTTGATATTCAGAAAGCCAGTGATGTTAAGCTCAATTACCTATGTTACAGAGTAATAGTATCACAAAGCTTCCCTGCTGGAGGGTTAAGAATGTAACTTAACAGACCAAAAATTGGAGAAAAAGAAGGGCTATGAGGATAGCCAATATTTTGGCCTTAGCACTTCAAGGTCAGTAAGGACTCAGGACATAAGAGAACCTGTGCTGTAACATCCTATAACTCAGTGATGTCCAAAACTTTCTGGTCAAGGAGATTACAGGACCTCAGAGGAAAAGAATAAATGAACTATAGTGTGTCTAAGGAGAGTCACCTAGAGAAAAAAACATTCTCTCAGGCTTTCACAGAAAGCAAACTGGTGAAGCAATGGCTGAGACTCATCCCGATGGCTGACACTAACAACAGTTCTACAAAGCACTCTATGGTTCCAGAGTTAATCCTGAGGGGATTTGACCTTGGAAGCTATAAAAGATGAATGTTTTGTTATACAGGTCTTGCTTAAACATGCCCTTAATCACCCAGTGAAAAAGCTTAATTACCAGGTATAAAATGCAGAGCTAGATTAGTATGATGAGCTCTAAGAGGCTCAAATCAACAGCCCCCAACATTGCCAGTTTCACTGGTAACCCAAAGCTACTATGGAACATTGGACTATGTATACAACTACTTCTTCTCAGTTCAAAGAGAAGAAACTTTTTTTTTCTTTCCTTACTAATATCGATTAGAAAATGTATCATGTCCACACCATGTGCTCTGTATAACTATTACGAGGACAACATGCAATATGTCAATTATTGTGAATGTACTACTAACATGTTTTGAAACTATCATATTGTTATTTCTTATTAAAAGTAATTTTTAAAAGTTTTTAAAAAACAAATACAACTTCTCTAACAGCGATGGAACACCCATCTCTGATAGAACAAAACAAAAAAGGCAGATATAAATGAAAGACCATTTTGTACTGAAATATGTGTATTTCACTACAAAATAGGATAGATATTCAGCTACTTTCTTGGTTCAATGGGAGGAAAGATTTGTCCTAATATTGTTTAGACAAGATATCATGTCTGCATCTTGTATTCTAAATAACTACTATAAGCCGGGCATGGTGGCTCACGCCTGTAATCCCAGCACTCGGGAGGCTGAGGCAGGAGGATTGGTGCGAGTTCGAGACCAGCTTGGGCTACAAAAGTGAGCTCAAGGCTAGCCTGAACTGCATAGTGAGACCCTGTCTCAAAAAGACAAGAAAAAAAATAAATAACTACTATAAAGACAACAATATGCATTGTGTTCATTATTGTAACTGTCCTCCTGACCTGTTTTGAAACTATCTCATTTCTATTTATTTCCCATTAAAATTAATAAAGAATAAAAATAATAAATAAAGAAAGAAAGAAAGAAAGAAAGAAACTGTTATTTTGTGCTTAGAAGAACTGCTGGCCATATTATGTAGCCAGAAACATCACTACATTTACAGCCACATAGGCTTAATTAATCTGAATTTGCTATGATTTTCTGTGCAATTGTTGAACAGCATAAGAAAAGATAGGTATGTTTCAGGATGTAGAAGAAAAGCATCAGTGTGGACATAGCCATCATGATGACGCTAAAAGGGCCTTGGGATCCTCTGACTTCCCTGTCCAGCTCAGCACCACTTCCTGGGAGACTCAGGCTCCTCCATCTCCACCCACCTCATAGAGGATCCCACGTCTCCTAACTGGGGTGCACACTGTCTGTGGCCCCCGTTACCGCTGCCCTCCCTTTGCCCCCTCTCCAGGTGGGTTTGTAGCAGAGTGATTCCATTGAGTTGCCTCCCTGTACACAGCTGATCCTGAAAATCTTGACTGGGGACTTCAGACAAGTTCCAGAAGGTACATTTCAGGCCAGTTCTGCCAGTGCAGCACGACTGTGGCTTCTCTGCCACTTAGATCCATGGCTGTGGAGCATGAGGTTCAGCGTAAACTGGAAATTAGTTTGGGAACTGGAAACATTTAGGACTTGAGGGTAGGGGTCAATGCTATATTTTATCATAGTTTCTTATGCCAAGAAACACTCAACCTTATGTTGATCTTGTATTATATTATTTTGTTTATGTTATTTGCTGTATTGTACTTGTATGCTTATTTTTAGCCTATGTCTCAGTTTACTACAGATGATATAGGAGACTACTATGCTCTTTACGTCACATATTGATATATGAGATTTGCATTATCTGGGGAGTTATTAATGAACTGATAAACTCGGGGTACAAATATAGAGGGGGCATATTGCAGGTGAGCGTCCATTATTTCTTGGCATGGGTGTCTGTGTTGTGTGAGGAAAGGTTGCAGTGATGTAGAGTCGCTCATCTGGAGAGTTTTCCTCAATAAATGGACCACTGTGTCTCTCCAGTGAGCAACAGCTGAAGGTCCGCTGGGCCAGAGTCCCAGGAGTCAGCTGCAGGGTCGTCCCGTGAGGTCTCCACCCACCCAGACCCCCTACACACCTGCGTCTAACACGGAAACTTCTTCCCCAAATACCGGAAGGCTCAGGCCTCACCTCCTGAAAATGTGTGCTCGCTGTCTTCTCTTATTGAAAAGGGTTGCATCCTCAATTTGTTCCATACCACAGTAGCAGCCTCTCACTGCTTGCTCTTCAACACTTATGCTAGATTTCTATAAGAAAGTAAGAGCCATTAGTGGACTAGGTGCTGCTCAGTGAGCCGGACAAGTTATGCAGGTGTAAGAGAAATTTTCAGGGGGATACAAAGAAATCTATATCTTTGCACTACTGCTTCAGGGAGGACCCGAATTTCCACTCTGTCTTTTTCAGGGACTATCACAGCACTCCGTGGTGCATTTTGCCCCCTCTCTCTTGTCTATGCCAAAATACACAAAATGTCCATCCAACTTTCACAGTGTGTGGGGTGTAACTGCAATAAGATCATTTTTAATAAATCCCCTGCCAGTGCAAGATTTTATGCCTGAATGACTATAAAATACTGTAATATTCGTTTTTCGACCAATAGCATTTAAGAGTATCTACATTACTTAGTCTATATTTAGGTCTGGGGACAAACAGATCTGCATGTATGGAATTTGAAAAGATGTGCCTTCCAATACGGATCGTCCAGGCACATAACAGATACTCAGTTTCCAGAACCTGAAAAAGCAGCCCACGGCGCCGCCCTCTAGAGCTGAGAGTTTCCTGGGTGGTAAACGGGCCAAGCAAGCCTCTACTTCAGCCGTTCTCACCTTGTGGGTGGCGACCCCGGCGGGGGTCGAATGACCAAAACACAGGGGTCGCCTAAAGCCATTCCGAATCGTTACTGTAGCAAAATTACAGTCTTGAAGTAACCACGAAAATTATTTTTTGGTTTGGGGTCACCGCAACATGAGAAACTGTATTGCCGGGTCCCGGCATTAGAAAGGTTGAGAACCACTGTTCTACTTGATGAAGTGCGATGTCGCTAGAGACTACATTACCCGGAATGCTCCGCGGGGATGCCACTGAGGATGGACCAATGGGAAGGCAGAATTAGCCGTTTCCATGGAGGCACCAAGGGGCAGGACTTCCGGTATGTTCTTCGGCTCAGCCCTTGAATTTCTTCAAGTTCTGGTCGGAGCGCGGGCTTGAGGCGCTTGCAGGAGGGACCGAGGCGAGCTGAGCCCGAAGGCCGAGAGGACCCTCGTCCCCCGCCCAGGGCCCCGTCCGCGGTGCCCGCGCGACCTTGTCACAGCCCTGCCCTGCGGCGCCCATGGCGGCGGCCGCCCCGCGAGGCCCGGCCCAGGTGAGCGCCGCGTCGCCGCCGCCCGCTGGAGCCGGAGCCGGAGCCGGAGCGGAGCGGAGCCGGAGCCGGAGCGGAGCCCTCGGAGCCCCAGGGCGCCCTCCCCTCGGCTCGGCAGAGGAGAGCTCGCCGTCGGGAGAGCCTACCCAGGACTGCGAGGCCGGGCCGAGGGCAGGGCCGCGAGGCCCTGGGCGCCGTGGCCCCACGTGGGCGAGAGCTGGCAGTGCGCGCTCGAGTTGGAGGCCGGAGCGAGGGCCAGGTCCCCCGCTGTCAGCGCCAGCCACGGTGGAGGGCGCTCAGCGCCTTGGGCCCGCCGAGGTTGCCCCAGGAGGCCTGCCTCTCCCTCTAGTCCCATGGCCACGGAAGCCGGCCTTAGGGAGCCAACCCAGCGAGGGAAGGGTAACCCCCACCCGCAGCCGCCGGTCTCCATCCGCGTGTTCAGTGGATTGTGGGGTTCTGGACTCTGAAGTGCTAAGGTTCTAGTTCTGGGCCGTGAAGCACCGGACAGAGTGCAAGCCCAAGACCCCGAACCCACGCCTTGGGGTTGTGCAGAGGGGCTCCCACTTAGCGCGGCCTGTGTAAACCGTGGGGCGGGGGTGGGGGGGTGGGGGGTAATCGCCCAGAGCAGGGTGTGCTTGTGCTTGGCGTAAGGTGAATGGAGGAACCAGGAGAGACCCGCAGACCGAGGCTGTGGAAAACAGCGGATTGCATTCCCTCTGCCTAGAGGCAGATGACTTCGGAGCGGGAGCTGCAGCTGCTTGGAGGGAAAGCGGACTGTATATACTTACAAGGTTGGGATCGGGATTTCAGAGAGTCCCAAGGAATCTGCACGGAATGTTCAGTTCACAGCTGTGTGGGCAGCCAGCAGAGGTTGGGACAGTCCGTGAGGACCACTGCAGATCCAGTGTTAAAATTTCTTTCACGCCCTTGTTGCTGGTCTCCCAGAGGCAACCTGTTGTTTCCTTTTGTTTACAAAGGGAAAGAGTGGGGTGTCTCAGGCCATCCTCAGGTCCGTCCTCACACTTTGAATTAAGTGAAGCTAGAAATCTGGGAGAAACCATGGGTCCCTTTTATGTGAGAACAGAGTTGCAGGCATGGGGATTGCAGTAGCTGCTTGAGGGGAAGCTTTGGATTAGAAAGGGAAGGTGGGTCCGCCAAGGTCTTCAGCAGCACCATTGATCTGCAGAGCGGCAAGCAGGCTGAAGCTGTGGGAGCAGGGAGGTCAGAACGCAGGGTACCGTGTGGGCCAGGTGAAGGCGGATGGACCAGTGTGTGCCTTAGCAGATGTGATTACATGCTGGGTCCGGGTTCCGTAAAGAGCAGCTAAAATTTTGAAATGCAGACAGCAAGAGAATGAACCAGGCTTGCCGGGCGTGGTGGCTCACGCCTGTAATCCCAGCACTCGGGAGGCTGAGGCAGGAGGATTGGTGCGAGTTCGAGACCAGCCTGGGCTACAAAAGTGAGCTCAAGGCCAGCCTCAACTGCATAGCAAGACCCTGTCTCAAAAAGACAAAAAAAAAAAAGAATGAACCAGGCTTCATGGATAACCGTGTGGTTTCTACAGGACTAAACGTTTAGTCCAGTTGGAATAAAGAATACTATGCCCTGGGAGCATCCTGACCTTGATTTTGGTCATGGCAGTATTGGAGGTGTGGTGGAGACTGAAATGGGGGAGTTCGGCAGGAAGCCGAGTGCAGGTCTGAAATCTAGGGATTGCTTGAGGGTGGAGACCTGCAGGCCCTGATGGCTGTTGTATGGCCTGAGGTTGGGGAGCTGTGGATCCACTTAGGAGAGGTAATCCTCAAGCTCTGATTGTAAAGGTGTAGGGGGATTTGGAAGGGGTAAGTACAGCTGGGTGCTGGGCCTCTTGTTTGCATACCTAGGTGATGGTTTTAGGTGCTACAAACACAAGTGAGCATTTTGCCGAATGTGTCCAAACAGGATAGTTTGCCAGGGGGCATACGTTTGCAAAAGAAGAATAGATGTCAGGTAGAGGTAGAGGTATAAGGGTGGCAAGAGGATGCCCAGTCTGGCCTTGTTGATCATTCACCACTGTGCAAACTCGCCAGGACTGGGTGGTGCCTTTTATAGGGCCTAGAGACTAAAACCAGGAGCAGACATGGTCCTGTGTGATAGTCACTTGCCAGGGTGAGAGACCAGTGGGGCTGGGCTTTGCGTATTAGGTAAAGAAAGTGAGTTTGGATAGCAAACGTTGAACAGAAGGGGAATATAGTCATTAGTGTCTGCGGTGAATGCAGGGCGTCTGTGACTAAACTCGGGCAAAAGCAGAGCCAAACAGGGAGCCATATCAGGGTTTGGATTTGCCATCCTATTGGCACTTGGGTCTGCCACCATTAGTTGAAGCTGTAAGAGGTCTGTTGTAGTATTAGGTCCTGTTTGAATCCGTCAAGGATATTCAGTTTTATGTGCTAAGTTGCAGCATAAGGCTTAAAATTAAGATATATATATCTCCTGACAGTTAGTGAATATCAAATCATCTGAGTGCAAGGCTCCCCTCTGGACTTTGTGTGTGTGTGTGTGTGTGTGTGCGCGTGCATGTGCACGCGCGCGTGAGGCCTCACCGTGCTGTTCAAAGTCATAGTGATCCTCCTGTTTTTAGCCTCCCCAGCACTGGGATGGCAGGCACAGGCACACATCACCACTCGGACTCAGCTGCCAGCACAGCACACCTGGCATTGAGCTGGCCTGGATGAGGTGCTGGGGATCCAGCCGTGGCCCCTGCGCTTGCCTGAGTAGGCTCTTAGTCTTCGAAGCCATCTCTCCAGCCCTTCCCCTCTTTACTTTTTTCCCTGTTTGTAATGTCTTCAAATAGACAACCCTCTTACCGAGGTGCATAATCACGATCTCCTTTTATCCCTTTGTAGCGGATTTCGGCTCTTGTCCCTCCTTTCTCTCTTCCTTCTCTTTCCATGCATAAGTCTTCACAGTCTCCACACAAGTCAGATACGGAACCAGAGAGTACCTCACCCTTTTAGGAATCTTGCATCACACAGCAAGTAGTGGTTCTGGTGGGGGTTTTTTTGGACTGTACCTCTGTGTGCATCCTGCGTGATTTTATATGTGATTAATAAGCCATTATCTCATTACTCCATTTAGGATCGGGTGGTATGGTGAGTGTGGTAATCCCCATAAAACTAGGAATCGTACGTGTGCCAGTAGTATGAAGAGGAGGTGACTGAAACAGAATCAGTGTGGGGATACCGGGGAAGTGTCTGCAGTTTGTGGCACGGGTGTGATGGGGCCAAGCGCATGCGGCTGTGGTACCTGAGGCGGAAAGGATGTGCCATCTAGAAAATGATGCGCCGTGGAGAAGGCGCAGCCCTGGCTGCTCTGGGCCCTGCTGTTCCGAGCCACGTGAACCTGAGTATTTTAGGGACGTGTCTGGGGCTGGGAGGGCGCGGACCTTTCTCTGCCGGTCCCTGGCCCAGTGATGTTTGCTCTGTCCTTGCTGCCGCTGCTGGATTATACCTGTTCGTCACTGAGCGCCTTCAGGACACTGGCGTGAGGGCTGAGCGCTGTTCTCAGCTGGGGAGCGTGGGAAGCACAAGGGCATGGGGTCAGCGCGTTGCCCTGTCCTCGAGGAGCGGAATTCTTCGTGCCTTGATCTGTCTCTGTCATGGCAGGGAAGTATGACCTTTGAAGATGTGGCTGTACACTTTTCCTGGGACGAGTGGCATCTTCTTGACAAGGTGCAGCGGTGTCTGTACCGCGACGTGATGGCGGAGACCTGGGCACTTCTCACCTCCCTGGGTAAGGTCTTCTCACATGCCCGTGCACCCTGACCTAGTCTCTGAGCTCTTCCCTCCCCACAGTGGAGGGCTGTCCTGATCGCTGGGCCGAGGGCTCTGCTGTCCTCCCCGCTCTGTTTCCTGGGCAGGTGCTGCGGTCAGGGGCCTTCTTGTCTCCAGCCTGGTCCCTGTTGCCCTGCAGCCCGCAGGGCACGATTCAGAGCCAGGAGCCCCACAGTCACCGCGATGCCCCCCAGCTTGTCTGCCCTCTGAAAGAGTGCGTCTGTCTGTGTGCAAGGCTCTGCCCATCCCGCCTCCTTTCACTGGCCTTTCCTATGGCCCGCCTGCATCAGCGTGTTCACACTGAGGTGGCTGGGCCCAAGCTCACTGCAGCTCCTTGTTCAGAGGCTTTTGGTGATATTTGAGGCTGCATCCCCTTGTGCTGTCACACGCTGATATTTTTTCTGAGTGAGCGCTTGTCCCTGTGCTCCTGCCTTTGCCTCAGTTCGTGAATCACCTGGGTGCCATGTGCTGTGTATCTCAAATGTGAGGCAGATAGCCGGTGGTTCAGAGGCTATCAACAGCAAATTGGCTGAGAGGGTAAGAGATGGCCTGAGGGCTGTTTGCAAATCACAGCAGGCCTGTATTCTGTTTGAGTAGCTTTTTGGTGTCAGTTCTGGAGGTGGGGCTCACTTCTTCATTTCCTTATCAATTCCTGAGAGTCTCCCATTTTTTCACCTGTACAGACTCTCCCTTCTAAGCTTGCACCCAGCCCTGGGATTCATCCTGTCCCCCGCTCACCTCAGGTCTCCTCACCTTTGCTCTGTAGTCCACGCGCAGTATCCTCAACACTGGCTTTTCTGTGTCTTGTGTGACGAGGTGCACACACAGTCCTTAAAGGCCAGGCGCTCTATTAAAGCTACACTGCGGGGACGTGGACACACCCCAGTGCTTAGCACTCCTATTAACCAACAGATGAATTTCTCCTCACAGTTTCTTTTCAGCCCTGTGTCTACCCTCTGTGCAAGCACATAATGTGTCCCTTACCATCCAGCTCACAGTCACCCTGGCATCTCTATGCACTAGTGCTGCCAAGCAGCCTGGGCCTCAGCCTGAATGCATTTCCATTCTGCCAGTAATCCCATGGATTTTTCCTGGGATTGTCACCCGCACTCTGTACAGGCTGCTCCTCTCACCAAAGTTAGCACATCACCAGCGTTTGTTTTTCTTAGGTTACTGGCCCGGAGCGGAGGATGCAGAGGCATCTGAGCAGAGTGCTTCTTTAAAAGGCATGTCCCAGATGAGGACTTTTAGAGAAGGTCTATCTCCCCAAAAGGCTCAGTCCTGTGTGTTGTGTAGCCTGGTCTTGATAGACATCTTGCACATGACGACTTATCACCAGCAGGAAGCACATACGCACCAGAAGCTGTACAGATGCGGGGCATGTGGAAGACAGTTGTGTTTCACCACAGACGCTCATCAGCCTGAGAAGCTGCAGTTTGTGCAGCAGAGCTTCAGAAGCAAGGGGAGCAGGTCCTTGTTTGTGAACAGGTCCAAGTTCCACGTGGCATGGGAGCAGCTTACCTATAGAAAAGTGGAGAAGGGCTTCCTGCCCAGCTCAGAATTCCTCTATGAAGAGGCCACTGGCACTAAGGAGCAGTCAAGCAGCGGAAGTAACTGTGAGACTGTCTGCCACAATGGAAAAACTCAGAAGAATCTGGAAGCCCCTAGCAGAGGACGCTGTTACATATGTCATCAGTGTGGAAAATCCTTTAGTAAAAGCTACAGCCTCAATGATCACTGGAGACTTCACACTGATGACAAGCCTTATGAATGTGGGGAATGTGGGAAATCCTTCAGACAAAGCTCTAGCCTCATTCAGCACCGGTGAGTTCACACTGGAGTGCGACCTCATGAATGTGAGGAATGTGGGAAGTTATTTAGCAACAAGTCCAACCTCATTAAACATAGGAGAATTCACACTGGAGAAAGGCCTTATGAGTGCAGTGAGTGTGGGAAATCCTTCAGTGAAAGCTCTGCACTCCTGCAACACCAGAGTGTTCACACTGGAGAAAGACCTTATGAGTGCAGCGAATGTGGGAAATTCTTTACTTATCATTCCAGTCTTATAAAGCACCAGAAAGTTCATCGTGGACAAGGCCTTATGAGTGCAGTGAATGTGGGAAATCATTCAGCCAAAACTCCAGCCTCATTGAGCACAGGAGAGTTCACACTGGAGAAAGGCCTTTTATTTATTTATTTATTTTTTTTTTTGAGACAGGGTCTCACTGTGCAGTTCAGGCTGGCCTTGAGCTCACTTTTGTAGCCAAGGCTAGTCTCGAACTCGCGCCGATCCTCCTGCCTCAGCCTCCCGAGTGCTGGGATTACAGACGTGCGCCACCACGCCCGGCTGAGAAAGGCCTTTTAAATTCAGTGAATGTGGAAAGTCGTTTAGCCAAAGCTCTGCTCTCCTTCAGCATCGGAGAGTTCATACTGGAGAAAGGCCTTATGAGTGCAGTGAATGTGGGAAATTGTTTACCTACAGTTCCAGTCTCCAAAAACACCAGAGAGTTCATACTGGATCATGACCTTACAAATGTAGCGAATGTGGAAAATCCTTTACTCAAAACTCCAGCCTCATTAAACATGGGAGAGTTCACACTGGTGAAAGGCATTATGCTTGTAACCAGTGTGGGAAGTCCTTTAGCCATAACTCTAGCCTTATTAAACATTTGAGACTTCATAGTCGATAAAAGCCAGTATGGGAAATCTTTCAGTTTCACCTATATTTCACACTGGAAAATTGACTTATCCACATAAGTGTAGTGGATTTGAGTAAACATTGAGCTGAAGGCCTTCTCTCACTGAACACCCCCACATTCTCTTGGAAATTATAACTTGTTATGCAAAGATGCAATGTTTGTTTGATCCAGTGTGATAGCTCTGAAAGGGTTACAATGGTACCATCTTCAGAATAAACCCTTGTATGTCCAAACATCTATACAGATTTTAGGTATGTGGAAACTGTGTTGAACTCTTTAACCTGCACTGGACCCTTGCTGGATTTATATTTCTGTGCATACTGTAACAAAGCTTAACTTTCTGCAGTGTGCACTGTTTACCCATGCCAGTGTGTTCAGGTAAGTGAACTGTGTTCTCCCATTTGTGGGAGGAATTTTGTGAGTTGCCTGAATATTTGTTCCCTGTTTCTTTCTTCTGATGAGATAGGGCATGACCCAGAGGTGGTTTGGCCAAAAGGACTCCACTGATGACTTGAAGCAGTGGACTTGCTTTTTAGAAGACATAGCTGGTCTCACCTGATTCTTGCCGGAAGTTCCCCACCTCAAAAATTAACAACCATGGGAGCCACCTTCTTCCCAGTTCTCAGGTTTATACAATAAAATGTTTGCTGCTTTAACTGCCATGTATTTTGGGGTTTTTATTCTTTGAATGTGGTGTTTGAAAACAGCTAAGTTCTGCCAATGAGAAGTAGTAACTAGATTTTATTGGGACCTGAAATGTGTCCCTCCTAGGGCTTGACATGATGGCAGAATATATTTCCTTTTCTAGTTTGGGCCTGGTTACTATGGCTGCCCAAGGCTTCCAGAAAAAAACCTGCAGGGAAGTCCTCATTTGTAATATAGGTGCTGTGTGTCGTGGGCTGAGAGGTCAACCTGAGGAGGGGTTTCTCTAAAGAGAGTATAAAGTCGTTCTCATTCTTGGGCAATAGTGTGTCATACTTAGTTCCAGTCTGATAGTCATGTTCAGTGAGCCTGTTTGAATGAGTGTGCTGATTTCCATAGAGTAGCATTGCAAGGTGCATAAGTATACAGAAATTGCATTTATTTCAGAAATTTTGCATTTATCAGGAATGGGAGAAATTTTCACAAACTATAAGGCCTTGGGCAGGTGAAGCATCCTGATGCTCAGGATGAACAGATTTAGAATGTTCAGGACCTTCAGTCCTGTTATCTTGTGTTGCTGAAGTTGTCTAAGATGATGTGAAGGCTTTATGGAATGCAGCAGCCTCCTGGATGTGCAGCTCAAGGTCACTACTGTATAATCAGGACTACAAGAGAGGGATAGGGGCCTTAGTCCATCCTTACCTCCTCTATGAGTGGCCAGCTCTCCTGCTGAGTAAGGCAGAAATGGCCTCCTCTGCTTACCTCAGTTTGCTGTCAGCAAGGAAAGGTATCCTCCAGATTTTAGGAAGCAGGTCGATGGAATTTACATAGAATTTTCAAATCTGACTTTGCAAAAGCAGAAAGAAATCCAGACTTTTGATCTACATTTGTAAGGCCATAATAATGCAAATTAAAGGTTATTAGTGACAGGATTTGTACATGATGAGTTTTTAACTTTCACAGAAACCCATCAGTCACCCAGTATGATTGTAGTCCCAGGACCTTGAAAGTCTGAGGCAGGAGAATCACTGCCTGGGCTACGTAGTGAACCCAAGGCCAGCCTCAACAACATGGAGAGTTCCTGTGTCACAAACAAAATGAAAAACAACATAGCGAGACCCTGTCTCAAAAAGACAAAAAAAAAAAAAAAAAAACAACACCATCGATCTATCCTTACAACTATAATCAGCCGCATATCTATCTTATGGCCATTAGCATTGCCTCTTTTGCCTTCCGGGTTGGCCTTGATTTCCACTAGACCAGATTTGTTTTTATTTTTCAAAATCTTATATTAAAATCATAATGTTACTCTTTTATTCTCTTGAATATGTTCAAACCACCTATTTATCATGAGATTCAGTAATTCTTATGTGGGTGGCTCGCTTTTCCTTGTTGCTGATACATCCGCTCTGCGCATAAAGCCCCTTCTCAGCCCCTGGGCGAGATCGTGTGATACAAAGCACTTCTTGTACTCATCCGGTCATGTACACTGTCTACACTTGTATGTTACTGCAAGTAAAACTGCTACAATCATTGGAATGCAGTTCTTCACTGGACTGTTTTATTATTTTGTGTTAGCATAGAGTATAATACCTGAGACACAGGCTAGGTAGGCTTGTAGCTTTTTTAGGAAAGACCAAACTGATCTGGTGTCAGAGGTTTTCTCTTCAGATTCCCATGAGCAGCGTATGAGTTCCAGCTCTTCCATATCCTTGCCAGTGGTGAATATCATGATTTGTCAACATTAATTCAGTTAGTAAATGTGTATCAGTCTCACAATACGATTTCAACTGTGTTTCCCTGGTTTTTCATTACATTTTTTTTTCATTACATACGTTTTTTCCTGTGTGTATTCCACCTCTATATGTTCTTTAGTAAAGTATCTGATCCTATCATTTGTACATATGTAAAAGTGAATCCTAGCTCTATTCTTTTTCATTAACAACTCGACAGTGAAACAACTAGTGTTTAACACTTGAACTAAATGCTGCAGTGATATGACTTGCAGAATGGCATAATCGTTTTTGAATAAGCTTGAGTGTGGAAGATAATATAAAGAGATGATTAGGAAGTAATGTTTTATGTTTGCTTTTGAACTAGCTGAAGGTGTAATTGACTTAAACCTCATATGTTTCAAACATTTATTTTTATGGTTTGATATGTAGGCACATGCTAAAACCAAAGTTTTCTCCTGTCTTTTAGTTTCTCCTCCTAAACATAAAGTTATCGGTTTTATGAAGGGTCAGCAAGATAGCTCAGTGGACAAAGCATCTGCTTAGGCAAGCGCCGGGACTGGGGCTCACGCCAGGGCACCAAATGTCAAGCCAGCTCCACCCACGGGGACACTGAGCCAGTGATATAGTCCAGGAAAAGTGACTGAGTCAGGTAGAAATGGCCACCTCTGCTTATCTGAGTTTGCTCACAGAGGTGGTAAGGACTTACTAAGATCCTGTTTCCTCTCTCATTCTCCTGAGGCAGGAGAATCATGTGAGTTAAAGACCAGTCTTGGCTGCATAGTAAACTCAAAGCCAGCCTGAACAACATGCAAGATCCCTGTCTCACAAGCAAAACGAAATACTATTAATCTATGTAATCCCAGCACTGGGGAGCCTGAAAGCAGGAGTATCACTACAAGTCCAATCTGTGTAGTGAGTCCCCATATCAAATGCGTAGATACATAGATAAATAGATAAATAAATATTATTGGTATACTGATACCTTCTATTATTTGTTAGCTTTATTTTCAACATGTTCAGACAGTGGAGGTGGTAAGAGGCAGGACGGAAAGACATCACTGATGGACAGTCTCAGGAGGATACTGCAGAGCAAGGCAATTGACTGCGGTCAATAAGGTGAGGATCAGAGCTGGGGAAAGGCCCAGTGGGAGGCAGGGGACCTCAGCCCTGGGAGTCCTTCCTGCAGTCTTCTTTCAACGTGGTGAGTCCGCTGCTTGCAGCTGCAACACAGGACACACCCTGGCCTCCTGGTCCCACACACCCTCCGAAGCTGGCGAGGCAGCCACACACATACCTTTTCTTCCCTAGTGGCAACAGGCTGAGGTAGCACTGGAGAGGCTGCTTTTTGTGGAGGATTCCAGGGAAGGAAAGGCATACAAGAGTCACCCCCAGACCCTTAGAGCCAGTCCTTTAGGGAATCTAAGTTGGATGTTCAATAAATCTATAATCCCCAATTCATTAATGCAGTATCTTTTACAGATTTTAGGAAATAAAGAATATTTGAATGTATACTTAGCAAATATCTTTAATGTTTTAACTTAATTATGAGTAACTGAGATACTTCATGATAAGATACTTCTAACATCTACAAAACCTAAGCTATTAGACTTGAGCAAGTCAGTATCCCAAGCCTTCTACCCCAAAAAAGAAAAATTACTGAGCAGTTGTGCTTGAGGTCTCGAATGCTCAAAACAGCCTTAATTGAGTGACGCAGGAAAGTGCATGTTAATAGTTCTGAAACCACCTTCATCTTTTAAACACTTGCTTAAGTCATATGAACTAAAAGATATTTAGATTTCAATTAATGAACAGTCTAATTTCATGCCACATAAAGTTAGAAGTACACATACATGCAAAATATACAATGAAGTTATACTTTATGATTTATAATTACCAGATATTAAAAAGTTATTGTATTTCTATGAGTTTTTTTTCAAATCAGATAATGAAGGGAGTAGGAGAACTGGGAAACAAGAAAACTGCTGCTAACAGAAGTTTTGACAATGACATTGAAACGAGTGAGAAGTTAGTGCCCAAACCAGGTTAGACCATCAGCCAGATGAAGGGAAATATAAATGGGGGAATCCTGTGAGGCGCTGTGTTGATTAGTGGGCACAAAAGGCTCTTGCTGGTAGTTGGTGCTGATCCGGATAATAGTAAAAGCAGATTGGTTCTGGATATTATCCTGGCCAAAGTTCCGCCAAAGAATCTTGAAGACATTTTCTTTAAATCAGAGTGCACTTTGAATTATAAAGACCATGTTATATCACAATAAGCTCGCTCTTTTCTAAGTGGCTAAAATTGATTCAGGGATCTGAACACAAACATTTTTATTTGCCAAGCAAATCACAAGAGATCTCAAAACATCTAATATATCTAGCTTCTGTCTCTTTCACATACAACACAAAACTTCCTTGTCACACAAAGTAGTTCAACCTTACATTCCAAATGAGCTCCCAAGAGAAAGTCCAGAACAGCTAAAAAAAAAAAAAAAAAAGTCTCCAGAGTTCTTAGCCCCACATGGGTTCCTAACCTCCAGGCATAAGAAGAATGAAGAGAGCTGGTGTCCATAATAAGTTTAAACTTGATTGAATGCTGCCTTAAAAGGTAATTGTCCTGCTCAGAAGTGGGCCTCTGCCTGGCCAAGCTGAGTGTGTGCTGCGGCTAAGTTAGGAGATAATTGCTGACTTACCCTTATGTGGCGAAGGAGCCACAGTCCTAGCCTCTCATTGTAAGGCACCCCCTATAACCTCTTCACTAGTGTGCCTCCTATAATGCACCTAAATGACGCTGAATTGCTGCTGCCCATAAAGTAAGTTCTAAGAGGAGAAAGGGAAAGGGAAGCAAAACTAAACACTCTTCCAAACCAGTTGCCTGCACTATTTTTGGAACTCTGAATACTTGCCACGAGTCATTACTCTGCAATAACCTGGGGCATATCCAATGAAGTTGCCTTACTGCACCCCAACTGAGACTGCTGACTGACCCTCAAAAGGGGTCCAGTGGCTATTCTGTTAGTCTAACATGGACATGAAGATCCCAGAAGTGCGCTTCTCCAGTCAGACATCTGTCCCATGTTCTTCCTGTCACCATGACTGTTTATAGAGGGCCAATGCCACAGCCAGGAAAGAAGAATGAATTTCCAGAGTGCAAAAGTGTCCCCAGCAGCTGCCCAAATGTCCCTAGAGAAGCAGCCTTGGGGGCAGCTAGCTACCAGCTGTCAGTCCCTTTTTGCAAGGGTGTATTGCACCCCTTAGTGGAAATCACAACTTGTGCTGCTTGAGATCTAGGAGTCCTGATTGGCTCTCCAAAATGTGGGCAGATCTGCATGCTTGTCACTACCAGGAAATTGAATGAATGAATGAATGAATGAACTTGGTTAGAAGAAAGAAGGCATTATAAGTAGCTGTGAGCACATGGAGAGCTTCATGTTGCTATATTACCATTTTCAGGGGCCTAAGAGCCTTTTATAGTAAAAGCAGGAAATACAGTGAAAAAACAGACAATTCAATCTTGTTTTCTCATGGTCCTTTTTAGCTGATCCCCATATAGCTCCTTCCCAAGAAACTGGGCTCTGACTTTGGGCCAAGCAATGGTTATGCTTCCCATTCATCCAAGTTTAGGATAGGAAGAGATGTTATTTACACCATAGACCTGAGAAGTTCGGAGAAACACAGTGTCTACAAAACAAAAACATTTTTAACTTGTAAAGACCCACGTTTTCCTTCTTGGTTACGCTCTCCCGTTGCTCAGGGTAGCAAGAGATGTTATTTACACCATAGACCTGAGAAGTTCAGGGAAGCAGATTTTCTAAAAAATAAAAACATTTAACTTGTAAAGGTCCATTTCTCCTTCTTGGTTATACTCTCGTATCCCTCAGGTTTGTGAGAATCTATTGCTAGCTTCTATCTGCTCCTGGACATGAGACAGTTAATGCCAAACTTTCAGGCAATACCTGCAAAACTGTGTAGGCAAACTCCCTCCAATTAATAGGCAAGCTGTGTATTTCGTCTCATTCCCTTCCCTGATCCTGAAGGTGACAACTGTAGGACACATTTTCAGACCATGTGAATGTCACTTCTATTTCTTGTTATGTGGAGACCCTTGAAAGCCAGACTCTTGGAGATTGAAGAGGATTTCAGAAAATGAAAAGATTTGTTGCTCCTGGGTAGGAAGAACCAGCATCGTGCAAATCACCAAGCTCCCAAAATTGTTATGCAGACTTCATGTAATCCCTATCCAAATACTACCAACATACCTTACAGAGCTCAAGAAAACATTCTTCAAAATTTTATAACCAGAAAAGACTTAGAATAGCAAAGGCAGTCTTGGACAACAAAGGCAAAGCAGGAAGCATTACAATCTCTGTCCACAAACGCTACAAAGCTACTGCAATGAAGTAAACATGGTATTATCAAACAGACAGAACCAAGGATCAGTGGAAGAGAGCGGGAGATGCAGATACGACAACAACTGCACTCAGCCATCTTATCTTTGACAAAGCCGCCGAACATGTTCACTGGAAGATAGATAGATAGATAGATAGACAGATAGATAGATAGATAGATAGTCTCTTTAACAAACGGTGCTGGAAAGCCTGGCTCTCCACATGCCAAAAACAAGAACTAACCAGAGCTATTGTCATACACTAAACTGAAGTCAAAGTGGATTGCAAATATAAATACTAAAACAGAAACACTATATCTACTGGAAGAGAAAATAGGTGAAAAATTCAAAGACACCAGAGTAGGCAGACAGTTCATAAACAGAAAACAAACTGCAAAGGCAATAGTCCGAAGAGCCAACAACTGGGATATCATGTTATTGATGAGTTTCTGCATGTCAGAATAAATCACCAACACATAAAAAGACAATACACAAATTGGGAAAAAAAATTTAACCAACAATCACTCAGACAAAGGACTTCTATCTAAATTGTATTTAAAAATTAAAATAGAATTGGGCCCCAAAATTTAAAGACCCAATGCAAAAATGGGCCTCTGGGATGAATATACACTTCTCAGAGGAAGAAATACAAGAAGCAAATAAATACGGGGAAAAATGTTTCACAGCACTGGTCATTCAAGAAATGCAAATTAAAACAACATTGAGATACTGTCTTACCCCAGAAAGAATGGCTGCCATAAAGCAGTCAACTGTTAACAAACACTGGAGAGGTTGTGGGAAAAAGGAACCCTGCTCCACTGCTGGTGGCAGTGTAGGCTGGCACAACCATTATGGAAATCAGTGTGGAGACTCCTCAAAAAACTAGGACTGGACTCAGGCTTTCACAGAGAGCAAACTGGTCAAGCAATGGCTGCAACTCATCCAGAGGGCTGACACTGACAACAGTTCTACAAAGTGCTGTACATGGTTCCAAGGTAAATCCTAAGGGGATTTGACTGGCCTTGTGAGATACAAAAGTTACATGTTTTGTTATACAGGTCTTGTTTTAGCTTGCCCTTAACCAGCCAGCAAAAAGTTTAGCCACAAGACATAAAAAGTAAAGCTAGATTAGTATGTTGAGCTGTAAAAGGCTTAAATCAACAGCTTCCAACATTGCCAGTTCTGCCAATAACCCACTACTATTTTGGCATGTTGGACTATGAATACAACTACTTTCTGTTAGTTCAGTAAGAAATTTTTGTACCAATATGATTAGAAAAATTATCATGTCTGCATCTTGTACTCTGAGTGACTGCTGCAAAGACAACAATATGCATTATATTAATTATTGTGGCTGTACTACTAATGTGTTTTGGAACCATCATATTGTTATTTCTTATTAAATGTAATTTTAAAAAATAAAATAAACTAGGACTGGAAATCCCATTCAGTCCAGATATTACTCTTCTGGTTATTTTCCCAAAAACTGAAAACATCATACCATAGTGACATATGTGCACCCATGTTTGTCGTAGCCACCACTTGGAAGCATGCTAAACGTTGAAGGTCCCTTAACTCGCTGTCTGTTGGCTTCAAGCCACTGCACACGGTGGTGACTCTGTGGACACCAGCAATTTCATATAATCCTCAGGTGCGCATAGGTCGCTGGGCTTTAGATCTGTTCAAGATACTTGGTCCAAGACTGTGAAGGCGGAAGAGAAGGGTCCAGCCCACAGTGCATGTGGGGAAATAAGCACTAGTACCTCTCTACTCAGCAGGTTAAGGCTCACAGGTGGAACTAAGGTCATGGGGGATCTACACAAAGTGGAGGGCGAGGGAGCCATGCAACTGCAGGCCAAGACCCCGGCAGGCAACTTGCCCACCAGAGATGGGCTGGACAGCCTCCCTGAGCCTCAGCTTCCAGGGCTGACTCTCACCAGCTGTGCACCCCTGGGTGTGGACTCCACCTTCCCTTACCAGCTCCCCACCCTGTGGGCGCCCCAGTCTCAGACAGGGTTCTGGGCTGGGCAGGAGTAGAATGCAGTGCTCTTCTTGCTGCAACTGGGCACAGGCCCGGTTGTTCAGCGTGGGTGGGCAGGGTCGGAGTTCTGGTGGCTGGAGGCTCAGGAGCGCACAGCGGAGGAGTGGTCCTGACTGTGTGCAGGCCCAGGTCGGTCAGAGTGGGCAGGTGGGGCCGGGTTCAGGTGGCTGGCAGCGTGGAGGGTGCACAACATCAAACAGTTCCTACCTGGGTTCAGGACTGGGTTGGCCAGCGTGGGTCAGCGGGGGCTGGATTCCGGGGGCTGGCGGCATGGAGGGCGCACGCCAGCAGACCCATCCTACTAACCTGTTTTGAAACTTTCATTGCTATTTTATCTTTTTTTTCTTATTAAAATGAATAAAGAAATAAAAATAAAGAATAAATAAAATTGATTATATCCTAACTTTTTTTTTTTTTTTTTTTTTTTGCTTTTTGAGACAGGGTCTCGCTATGCAGTTGAGGCTGGCCTTAAGCTCACTTTTGTAGCGCAGGCTGGTCTCGAACTCGCACCAATCCTCCTGCCTCAGCCTCCCAAGTGCTGGGATTACAGGCGTGAGCCACCACGCCCGGCCCTAACTTTTTTTAAAAAGGAAAGAAAAAATACAAATTCATGCCGAGAGTAATCAAAGGGCAAAATCAGTTCAGATCCTAGAGTAATTGAGAATATCATCAATATCTACTATAAAAATCTTTATTCTCACAGAATGGAAAACACAGTAGAAATAGAAAGACTCCTAGATACATCTGAGCTAAGAAAACTTAAGATATAAAATTTTTGGATAAATCAACATCAATTAATAAAATTGAAAGTGTAATAAAAACCTTACCAAGAAAGAAAAGTCCAGATCCCAATGAATTCACAGCTGAATACCACAAGAAATTTAAAGATTTAATCCCATTACACCTCTATCTCTTCAGTGATGTTCAAGATGAAACAATACTCCCTAATTCATCTCTGAAAGCAAGTATTAAACTGACGTAAAAACTAGAGAATGACCCAGCCTAAAAAGAGAACTATAGGCCAGTCTCCCTCACGAATCTAGATGTAAAATTCGTCAGTAAAGCACTAGGAAACAAAATAGAGCAAATCCTCAGGAAGATGATATACCAAAACCAGGTAGGATTCATCTGAGGGATGCGATGATACTGCAACATCTGCAAATTTATAAGTGAAATACATCATACCAGCAGGGCCAAAAACAAACATCACGTGATCATCTGAATAGGTACAACAAGTCTTTCACAAAGTCCAATAGTGACTCATGACAAAAACCACACAGAAAACTAGAATAGATTGTTCTACCTCAGTCTGATAAAAGCCATTGGCAAGGTTTGGGGGCTTTTTCAAGGTGAAAAATACTGTACAAAACACGTTTTATAATAGCATTTTGTAATGAATCACCCAAGAATGAAATACAAGTGTAGGAGATCTATCCATACCCTAAATGCTAATAAATCCAACTGAGGCCTAGACATAAAGATGCCTCCCACCAGTCCACCTGGAGGCCTAGAGCCCACAGCAAAGTCACATGGAGGCCGACTTTATGGGTATATGCTGGAAAGACCCAAGGACAGTGGTGGAAGCTAGGAAGCCTATGCCAGTGGGATGAAGGATCTGTGCTAGCAAGCTGAGGGATCTGAACTCAGTGTAAGTGTCAGAGGTCCCCCCAAAAGTGCCACAGCTGTCCTCCGCCCCAGGACATCCTGATCTCCAGCAATGAAGAAAGCCGAGTTCCCACCAGCAAAGTCAATGCGACAAGCTTCATGAGGTTGAGCAGTGCGCCATCTTCCTCTCTGGAGCCAGAAATTGATGCTCAGGATGAGGACCCAAGCTTATCCAAAGTTCACTGGGAAAGCCAGCATGACAAGGTCCTCCAGCAGAACAGCCCAAGAGAGCTGGCAGCTTCCCACAGCTCCAACAGCTTCTCCAAACAGCGTCCTTAGTAGTATTTTATCAGCTTCTCCTGTTCTGCCTTGGTGCTGTTGGCAACAGTCCTCAAGTGGGCCTCCCGCACCCAGCGCCACACTAGTTTAATTGAACTGGATGTAATAACCTGACCACCTGTTAGACAGCCACGGCAGCCATCTGTGGCAAATCAACAGCCAACATAATTCTAAATGAAGAAAAGCAGCATGTCTTTAACAACAGGTACAAGATAAGGATGTCCACTGTCACCATTCATATTCAGTATAGTTCTGGAAACATTAATTAGAGCCATTATAAAAGAGAGAGAAGTAAAAGGAATAAAAATTGGAAAGGAAGAAGTTAAACTGTCATTATTCACAGATGATGTGATACTGTATATGAAAGACCTCCCAAAAAACTTTACCCAGAAACACTTACAACTAATTAACAAACTCAGCGGCATAGAAGAACATAAAGTCAACACCTGAAATTCAGTAGCGTTCCTCTACACAGACAACAACATCACTAACGGAAATTAGAAAAACAATACCCTTCACAATAGCATAAAAAATTCTTAATTAATCTAACAAAGGAAGAAAAGAACTGTACAATGAAAATTACACGATTCTGAAAACAGTGATCAAAGAGGATTTCAGAAAATGGAAAGAGTCTTTGCTCCTGGATAGAAAGAACCAACATTGTGAAAATGGCCATACTCCCCAAGATGATATATAGATTTAACGCAATCACTGCTGAAAGCTGTACTAACCAAAATTTTTAGCAACAAATTACACATCAGGATAAATGAATGAGCCTAATAAACAATCTTATGGTGCATTTCAAAGTCCTAGAATAAGAGCAAGTTAAGCCAAAACACAAAAGAATGCGGAAAATTATAAAGATCCCAGCAGAAATAAATGCAATGGAGATCAAGAAAATGATACAAAGTATTAATTAATTAAAGAATTTGGTTTTTGAAAGAAGAAAGAAAGTTGGTAAACCCTTAGACAATCTTACCAAAAAAAAAAAAAGAGGAAAGAAATCATTGAAATTCATGCAATAACACTCTGAGTTACAGGATGTAACAGCACAGGTTCCCTTATGTTCTGAGTCCTCATTGACCATGAAGGGTTAGGGCTAAAATACTGACTATACTTGTAGCCCCTCTATTTCTCTAATTTTGGTCTGCAAATTTTAGTTGTTAAGTATCCAAAAGAGAAGCTTAATGATATTACTACCACCTTGTAACAGAGGCAATTGAACTTAATATCACTATTTGTTTGAATATCAAATGCCTTAGATATAACACGGAGCTACTATTTTCTAACAACCATGGATATTCTAAAATTCAAATACCCATAAAATGTGAAGGAAAACAACTGTATATTTTAACACAGGAATTTAGAAATCAAACCATATTTCATTGTAACGGGACAATCCTATTGCATTTATTTTTCCTGTCTCTTCTTTTCCTCTATTACTTTTTTTTTCTTTTTCACAAACATTTACTTTAAAGAATATAGCAATAATTGATAAGACATTAGAAGCAGTGCACATTTAGAAGACAAAAATGTCAAGTACTTCAAGCATGATTTCTGATCAAGGAGATTATGGGACCACAGAGGAAAGTGATCAGTGATGTATAGTATGTCTAAGGAAAGTCATCAAGAGACAAAAAAATTCTCTCACCCTTTCACGGAGAGCAAATTGATCACGCAGTGGTTGTAACTCATCTAGATGGCTGACATTGACAAAAGATCTGCAAGGTGCTGTACATGGTTTCAGGGTAAATCCTGAGGAGATTTGACTGACCTTGTCAGATAGTGAAAGTTACTTTTTTTATTTGTGTAGGTCTTAATTTAACTTGGTCTTAACCTTCCAGCAGAAAAGTATAACCACAAGTTATAAAAAGTAACATCATAGCAATATGCTGAGCTGTAGAAGGCTGAAGTCAACAACTTCTGACAATTGCCAGTTCTACTGATAACCCACTACTATTATGGACTATTGAACTACATTTGGTGATTTTGCTGAATTCAAGTACCTCCAGTCTTTAGACTGGCTTCAAGTATGAAAACGTCCTTTAAAGACTTCTCCAAATACTGCTTCTCTAACTGCAGGGGAACACCCATCTATGGCAAAACAAAATGAAAAGGGGGATATGTTGGGAGCCATGAAGCGAGGAAACCAATCAAATATGTGGAGGTGGGACTTGGCCTACTTCCTATAGCAAACAAGCGCCCTCACTGCTGAAACGAACATCCTCTCTGGTTCAGATTAGCTCTCGGTTGCTAGGCAACCTCATGTCATGCATCACTAACTTCACAAAATCATAAATAAAATACTTTGCTCTGAAATATATATATGTAATAGGATATATATATATATGAATTAGGATAGATATACAGCTACTTTCTCTTAGTTCTTTTTTTTTTTTTTTTGTCTTTTTGAGAAAGGGTCTCACTATCCAGTTGAGGCTGGCCTTGAGCTCACTTCTGTAGCCCAGGCTGGTCTTGAACTCATACTGATCCTCCTGCCTCAGCCTCCCGAGTGCTGAGATTACAGGCGTGCACCACCACGCCCGGCTTTCTCTTAGTTCATTGACAATAAAAGTTTGTACTAATATTGTTTAGATAAGATATGGGCCAGGGAGATAGCTCAACATAATAAGTGCCTGCCTGGCAAGTGCAGAGTCCTGAGTTCAATCCACAGTACTGAAAAAAAAATACATAAATAAGATATTATGTCTGCATCTTTTTCCTCTGAATAACTACTACAAAGACAACAATCTGCAATGTATTAATTATTATAACCATCCTACTAACCTTATTTGAAGCTATTTTATCTTTTTTCTCATTAAAATGAATTTATTTTTTAATTAAAAAGGAAAAAAATTCATGCAATAGCAAATGGAAAGGGAGAAATCACTATAGATGCTACAGAATTTCAAAGGGTCATTAATACCTGTTTCCAAAATCTTTGCTCTCACAGGATGTAAAACACAGAAGAATGGAAAGATTCGTAGATACTTGTGAACTACCAAAACTGAGTCAAGAATATATAAAGATTCTGGATAATCCAATATCAGTAGATGAAATTGAAAAAAAAAAAACTTACCAACAAAGATACCAGGTCCTGATGGATGCACAGATGAATTCTAAAATAAATTTAGAGAATATTTAATGCCAACTTTTCTCAAATTCTTCAATTAAATTGAAAGGGTTGTAAGTCTCACAAACTTATGCCAGGACACATGCATTATTCTTATGACAATACCAGCGAATGATCCAAACAAAAAAGAGAACCACAGGCCAGTATCCCTAAGAATATAGGTGCAAAAACCCTTAAAAATACTAACAACGACAATACAGCACATCGTGAGGTTTATGCATCATAACACAGTGGACCTCATTCCAGAAACGCAAGGATAGATGAATATACGCAAATCCACGCATGCTTCATACTACGTGAACTCATCCAAAGACAAAAGTCATGTGTTCTTCTCAATAGATGCAGCAAAGCTTCTGAAAAAGTCCCATTTCTCATTCATGATAAAAGTTCTACAGAAAATTGGAATATAGGCTCTTTGCCTCAGCCTGATAAAAGCCATCTACAAGAAACCAATATCAAGCATCATACTAAGAGGACAAAACTGGAAAACCTTCACTTTAAGATCAAGGACAAGACAAGGAAACCCACTGTCACCCCTGCTGTTCACCATGGTTCTGAAAGCATTAGCCAGAGCAATTAGGTAAGAAAAAAAAAAAAAAAAGAATGATTGAATGGAAGAAGTCAAATTATCATTATTTGCAGATCACAAGGTACTCTACATAGAAGAACCAAAAAACTCCACTAAGATATTTGAAGATTTAATAATCAAATCCCACAGCTTAGCAGGGAACAATGTGAACATTTACAAATCTATAGCATTTCTATACAAAACAAAGTTAACCACGTAAGAGGGAGAAATTAAGAAAATCACACCTTTTAAAATAATTTCCACCGAGAGCTAAGACCTGACAGGAAGAAGGTGAGAGTGTGAAACCCTGGATTGCTTGGACCATTTCACAGTTTTGCTTCTCCAACGTTATATATCACTATGCAACACTGAAAATGTACGTTATGGTTGCCTAAAACACAGAAAAAAAAAACATAGAAATACAAACAGTTAGCTATGTATAACACAGAGTCCTACAGAGCAGACTGAGAAGTAATAGGCTGACAGGGCGAAACATGAATGTCATCATTTCTTCCTCAGCCAGTACACTACTCATCTTACTGGCACGTCCCTTAGCCAATAAATACGTGGGAAGCGTCTGCTTGCTTGTTGTCAATACTAGAGTCAACAAAATTTACATATGAAATAATGAAAGTCTCCACTGCAAGATTATGAATGCTTTGTAACACACATAGACACACACACACACACACACACACACACACAGAGAGAGAGAGAGAGAGAGAGAGAGAGAGAGAGAGAGAGAGAGAGAGAGAGCCACAGTACATTAAAATGATGGAGCAGTAGAAGGGTACAGTGTAATCGAAGAAATAATGGAAAATCCTTTTGACAAGAAGATACTTCTAGAAATACTTTAAAAATCACAGAAGGTAAGTCCTATCCTACAAGAATGTTTATGGTCTGTGATCCAAGCTCCAGCAATAGTTAATGTCGTGTCCCATGGAAACTGAACTGCCAATGGTGCCGTGCACATGCAGGCAGCCTGTATTTGACCGTTCCATCATCTTGAGTTGGAAGGCTCAGTAGAGATCAGGCCTTCAGTATAGTTCCATACACAAAAGGCTACTGATGCCATAACTGGGCCAGAAAGAAATGTGAGAAAACAGATAGTCGTACACCCAGGATAAGGTTAGAAATGCACCAAGAGAGAAATTTGAGTTCCCTATCATGGAAACAGCCTGAGATTTTAATTTCCAATGTCAGTACATTTTTCATTTAAAGAATTTCTCTTAATTTTTATTATTTTTTTTTAGAATTTTTATTTTATTTATTTATTTTTTTCTTGTTTCGGAACCTTTATTTGTTTATTCACTCATTTTTATGGCTGGCTCAGCCCGCACAGAGGGCAGGGCTGGCGCAGCATGTGGTGCCGGGGATCGAACCGCAGTCCCTGAAGCCGCCCAAGCTTTCCCAAACAGGCACTTTAGACCACTGAGCCATCCCGCTGGGCCCCTTTTTTTATTTTTTAAAGAGAGAGAGAAAATAATATTAAAAGAGAAAAATTACAAATGATGCAGTATTTCACTAAACAAAACAATATGCATTTCACAGGATTTGTTGCATTTGCATGGCATTGTCTCCACATTAGTTATTCATATCAACAGTCATATGCACATTTCTCTACTGCACTTGTGATACTGTATATGGCACTATAATTTAAATTTTGCATACTAAGCTTAAAAACTTATAAATCTGAGGACCCATCCCAGGGTGTCAGTGATTCATAGCATATGTATGAAATTTTTATTTTGTACATGAAAACATTGGGGATGCATTATAGGACAATAAGTGGTAGTCATTTCAATAAAATTTCTTTTGGTTTATTTCAAGGTATAGATTCAAATATCTCACATTTAATATAATCACTAATAGTTTTGTCTCTAATTTGAATTGAAATTTTTCTGGTAATTTAGCATTAAAAGTTTTGTCTATTGTGGTGTTCTGTCTGTAAAGTTGTAGTACTTAAGACATATACTTCTTTTTTATTAACTTTGTTGAAAATCAATAATTACACAGCATATTAAGCATTGTAGACAAATATTGAAATGTGAAAGATATAAGCTATAGATAAAGTAAAATTTAGAGAAATATTTCTGAAATCAATGCATAACATGAGATTAATAATAGATTGCATATTGTAAATAAATTATTTCCAAACTTAAATGAATATAACAATAAAAATTATCTAAACTAAAAACAAGAAAGAATTTACAGATCAGTCATATAATAGTTCATTTCGTGCCAAAGTCAAGAAAGTTACATTCATATAATTACAATTGTCAAAGCAGAATGAGGTAGGCACTCAATATTTAAAGATTTAAAATTGCTAAATTTAGTTGAAATTACAGCACCACATTTCCAAGAAAGACAAATGTTTTGCACAAGAAATATGAATAAAATCATACCAAGATACACAAAAATTAAATTGTCCGAAAGTAATTATAAAGAAATGAATTTGAGCTTAACGTCACTGTCTTTCTGAATATCAAACATCTTGCACTTAAGTTGGAGTAATTATTTTGCATCAATCATTGATGTTCTATCGCTTCTCGGCCTTTTGGCTAAGATCAAGTGTAGAATCATTGATGTTCTAATAAATTCCTATACAATGTGATAAAACCAGTTACAAATTTTTACAGACACATAGAAATCTAAGTATATAAAAAATTGTAGCAGGTCAATCCTATGGAATTTTTCCTACTCTCTTACTCACATTTAATACCCTTTTTTTGTTTTCTTTCAAACCAAGCATTTACTTGAGAGAGAGTATAGCAGTAACTGAAATTACATTACAAGCAGCACAAATCTAAGACAAGAATGACAGGCATTCCAAGCCTAGTTTTGGTCTTACCTATTGCTATCCTCAGCGTGAAAAATATGCTGGTGGTTCTTAGGACCACTGTGTAATTCATTCTGTGTGTGAGTGCATGGTTTTGCTCCCGCCATGTTTCCTATCATTTCTCTCTGCAGTTACTTAGTTGTTTAATGCTTAAGTCCTTGGCTTCCACTCAGCTGTGTTGTGTCTCTCCATTTTTATTTTTTCTTCTGAGTTCTTACACTAGGGAGACTATACAATATTTACACATATAGGTCTGGTTTATTTGACTTATGAGTATGTGTTGGAGATACAGACAGTTATATATGAAGTCTTCTAGTTTATCATTCTTTATACATAAGTAATATTCCATTGTATAAAAATATTTTTATACCATTCTATACCACATATTTTATACCATTTTTTACCACATATTTTTCAACCGTTCTTCAGATGATGGGCATTTTGGTTCTTTCAAGATTTGGCTATTACAAATTGTGCTGCTATGAACATAGGTGCACAGATGTACCTATGATATGAGGTTTTCAGTTCTGGGAAAATTCTCAGTAGAGAAATAGTTGGATTGAAGCTGAAAAAATGTGTATTCTAAACTGTTTCAGTAGAACACTGTGTTTGTCCACTTGTTCAAAGATCTGGTTCAATTCTGCTACTTCTCTGATAATTTCTTCTCTGCTTCACCTATTTTTGGGGGACTAAGGGGTGCTAAGGTCTCCTGTTAAGATTGTGTTATTGGATATTAGATTTTTCATGTCCATTAAGATTTATCTTATATAACTTGCTGCTCCTGTGTTGGTTGAATACATATTTATGAGTGTTACCTCTTCATCTTGAACTTTTCCCGTAACCAGTATGTAGTGACCTTGTTTATTTCATTTGATATATCTTGGCTTGATGTTTAGACTGTAAGCCAACAGGATTGCTTTTTTTTTTTTTCTTTTTTTTTTTTGAGGTCCTGGGGCATGTAGTATAGTTTTCCATAATTTATCTTTTAGCTTATGAGTTTCTTTATGAGTTAAGTGCATTTCTTGTATACAGTGTATTGTTGGATTTTGCTTCCTTATCCACTCTGCCACTCTATTTCTTTTAATTGGAGAATTGGGTCCATGTGCATTGATGCCTATAATAGAAATGTATTGATGTAGGATAGACATATCTTTTACTGACTACTGTTCACTCCTTCTCTGTTTAATTGGTTGCCCTATTTGGTGTTCTTTCTCATCTCATTTGTAGAGTTTTGGTCCTTTATGCCCTTCTCTAAAATATTTTTAGTAGTCTGTGTAGGGTTGGCTCTGACATCATGAAACTCTTTAGTTGCTTCTTGTCGTGGAAGTATTTCACTTCTCCTTCATACTTGAAAGAGTGTTTTGCAGGGAATAGCAGTCTGGGTTGGAATTTGTCTTCATGGAGGACTTGAAGCACTCTGCTCCATGCTCTTCCTGACTTCATGGTTTGTGGAGAGAAATCTGCCATTATTTTGATGGGTTTTCCTTTAAATGTGACGTTTCTTTTCTCTACCAGCTTTTAGTATATTATTCTTCTGGTGGGTTTCTGGAATCTTTACCATTATCTGTCTGGGTGTGTTTTTAGTTAGGTTGATGTTATTGGAATTCTGTATGCTTCAGTCACCTGAATTTCCGATTGTTTTCTCATATTTGGGAAGTTTTCTGCCATTACTTCTGTGCACATTCTTTTTATATCATTTGTTTTGACTCCTCTCTCGTTGATGTCTATAAGTCTCACGTTTTTCATCTATGCATCATCTTGCAGATATTGAATTATTTTTTCCTGCATCCTGGTTGTTTTTTACGAGATTCTTTCTTACTTTTTCACTGGCTGTGACTATGTCTTCAAGATCTGAAACTCTATCTTCGCTTTCGTTCATACGGTTTTGCCAACTTGTGATTGAGACTTTATTTTCTTGTATATCTCTTTGAAACTGTCTCATGCGATCTATTTCTTTCCTATATTGCTCCATCAGGGACGCCATCATTTTTCTATTCTCCTCTCATTTTTATCAATGTCTTCTTTAGAAACATTTATTAGTTCTTTCATTACAGTTGTCCTTTCTTTTTCTATTTTAAAGATTATGTCTGATCTAATTTTCTCTCTACCTTTCTGCAGTTGTTCCTTTCCTTCAGATGCTATTCAGTGTTTTCTTTTTTTTTTTTTACTTCAGCGATTATTTCTGATCAAATTTCCTTTTTTTCTACTTCAGGTGCTATTCATTCAGATATTTCTTTTTTTACTTCAGAGGTTACTTCTGGCCCTATTTCCTGTATACTTTTCTGCATTTCTTTCTTTACTTCAGACTCTACTAATTCATAGAGTTCAGCTCTGTGATTCACATTTTCTTCTATGTAGTGTCTCCTGGATTTCTTCTGGGTGGACTTGGAGCATAAGATTGCATCTTACTGCTTCTCTTTGTCATTTTTTTTTGTCTTTTTGAGACAGGGTCTCACTATGCAGTTCAGGCTGGCCTTGAGCTCACTTTTGTAACCCAGACTGGTCTTGAACTTGCACCAGTCCTCCTGCCTCAGCCTCCCTAGTGCTGGGATTACAGGAGTGCGCCACCACACCCAGCTTCTCTTTGTCATTTTGTATACCACTGTCCTTTAACCTTTTGTGTAGGGCATTATGCTGTTAGCACCTACCAAGTCCAGATGTACCAATGTGGAGCTTGTCCAGATGTACCTGGTTTGGTCTTGCTGCTGTGCTCAGCTTCTTCCTGCTGCATCCTGTGGAAGTGAACCCACTGTGCTCCTCTGGTAAGATATTCAACGCCTGCGTTAGCTGGGAGAGTCTGAACCCACCCTCTCTGCAAGGTATTTTGCTGTAGTGTTTCACCAGAGGTGCCGGGTCTGAGGGCCAGATGGGGAAGTTCTGACTGCAGCACACAGGCAAAAGTTCCTACACACACTCTGGTCCTGGGCTGGGGATGGGCAAGTTACAGTCGCTGCACGCAGACAAAATTCCATGCCTACAAACGCACCTGTCCTGTGCTCCAGACAAGAAAGTTTTGGTTGCTGTGCACAGACAATAGTCCCTACTTACACGTGGGCCTTTCCTGGGCTCCAGGCAGGCAAATTCTGGGTCACCATGTGTAGGCAAATGTCCATACCTACACACATGCCAATCTTGGGCTCTGGGCAGGCAAGTTTGGGTTGCTGCAGGCACGTAGCAGAAGTCATTCTTTATCTCTTTTGATTCTAAAAGTATCTTTCTTTATGCAACATGAGACATATGATTGAATATTACCACATACTTTCAAGAAATCTTAAAGTTTTGTTCTTGACTCTTATTTTCTTTTATTACCATTTTTAAAAAAAATACTTTAAAGAACATATAATTTCTTGAGTTTATTAATTTTAATTAGAAAGAAACAGCAATGAGACAGATTCAAAACTGGTTAGTAGGATAGTTCCAATAATTAATACATTGTATATTGTTGTCTTCATAGTAGTTCTTCAGAATACAAGATGCAGACAAGATATCTTTTCTAAACAATATTAGTACAAATCTTTCTTCTCACTGAACTAAGAGAAAGTTGCTGTATATGTACTCCAATAGTCCATAATAGTAGTGGGTTATCAAAGAACTACCAATATCAGAAGCTGTTGACTTAAGCATTTTAAAGCTCAGTATATTAATATGGCTTTATTTTTAATACCTTGTGGTTAGACTTTTCTACTGGATGGTTAAGATAAAGATAGAGCAAGACCTATGTAACAAAAAATGTAATTTTTGTATCTCACAAGGTCAGTCAATTCCCCTCAGGGTTTTCCCTGAAACTATGAACAGCATTTTGTAGATCCTTTGTCAGCGTTAGCCATCTGAACGAGTCACAGCCATTGCTTGAGCAATTGTCTCTCTGTGAAAGCCTGAGAAAAAATTTTCTCTTTGGTGACTCTCCTTGGGCACACTGTACATTGTCAATCACTTTCTTCTGTAGCCCATAATCTCCTAGAACAGAAGATGTGGGACGCCACTGATATATAGGATGTTACAGTACAGTTTCCCTTATGTCCTGAGTCCTCACTGACCTTGAAGGGCTCATGCCAAGATATTGGCTGTCCTTGCAGCCCTTCGTTTTCTCTAATTTTTGGTCTGCAAATTTAAGTTGTTAACCATCCAGAAGAGAAGCATAGTGATATTGTTGCCCTATAACATAAACACTTGAGCTTAACATCACTATCTTTCTGAATATCAAACATCTTAGACATAACATGGAACCAGTATTTTCCAACAATCATTGATATTCTGATGAACCTCTATAGAATGTGGAAAAACATTACATTTTTACACAGAAGTTAGAAATCTAACCATATACAAAATTGTGGCAGGTCCATCCTGTGGTATTTTTTCTTGTCTCTTATTCTTTTTTATTGCCCCCCTTTTTTAAAAGAAACATTTAAGTAAATGTTTGCTTTTAAAAAGGTAAAAAGAGAAAATAAGAGCCAAGAAAAGAAATCTCATAGGATTGTCCTCTACAATGTTGTATGTGATTAAATTTCTAAATTTGTGTGTAAAATAGTGTAATTTTTTGTATTGTATATTGACATAAGGTTAGAATATCAATGATTATAGAAAAATAACTGTTGCATGTTATGTCAAATGTTTCATATTCAGAAAGATAGTGACGTTAAGCTCAATTGCCTCTGATATACGGTGATAATATCATTAACCTTCTTTCCAGGATAGTTAGCTATTTAAGTTTGCAGAACAAAATTTAGAGAAAAAGAAGGGCTACAAGGATAGCCAAAACTTTGGCCCTCACCTTTAAAAGTCAGTGAAGACTCAGGACAAAAGAGAACCTGTACTCTAACATCCTGTAACTCAATGGTGTCCCAAATTTTCTTCAAGGAGATTGTTGAGCCACAGAGAAAAGTGACTGACAATGTATACAGTGTGCCTAAGAGGAGTCACCTAGAGAGAAAACGTTCTATCAGGCTTTGACAGAGATCCAATTCGTTAAGCGATAGCCATGACTCATACAGATGGCCGGAACTCAGAAAGGATCTGCAAGCTGCTGTACATTTTTTCAGTGTAAATACAGAGGGGATTTGACTGACATACTCAGAAGAAAAAGTCACATGTTTTGTTATATAGGTCTTGCTTTAACTTTTTTTTTGGTTTGGTCTTTTCAAGAGAGCGTCTCGCTTTGCAGTTCACGTTTGTTTGTTTGTTTTTGGTGGGACTGGGGTTCAAATTCACCACCTTATACTTGCCAGGAAAGCACTTGTGCCACAGAGCTATCTCCCCATCCCCTTTCTATGCAGTTCAGACTGGCCTTGAGCTCACTTTTGTCACCCAGGCTGATCTCGAACTCGCACCGATCCTCCCGCCTCCGCCTCCCAAGTGCTAAGATTATAGGTGTATTCCACCATGCCCAGCTTAACCTGGGTTTAGCTAACCACCATAAAAGTCTAACCACAAGGTTTTAAAAGTAAAGCCATACTAATATGCTGAGCTACAAAAGACTCAAGCCAACAACTTCTGATATTGCCAGTTCTGTTGATAACCCATTACTATTATGGACTATTTGACTATATTAAGTTATTTTGCTGATTCATGCACCTAAAATATTTGAATGTCAACAGAATACCCATCTATTACAAAACAAAGTGAAAATGGGAATAGAAATGAATGACCATTGGCAGTAATACACACACACACACACACACACACACACACACACATATATATAGCTTGATCAATATATACATTGTTTAGACAAGATATCTTGTCTACACCTTGTACTCTGAACAACTACCACAAAGACAATATATAATATATGCATATATACAAAATATTAATTATGATAACTATTCCACTAACCTATTTTGGCACTGCCTCGTTATTTCTTTCTCATTAAAATTAATAAAAAAACAACAAAGTCAAAAAAATAAAATAAATTTTTAAAGATAATGAAAAGGACGAGGGCAATCAAGGTTTATTACAGAGAAGAGTTGGTATTCAACTGTCTGATCAATCCAGTAATCTGAGCAACGAACAGGATAATAACCACATGTAATTTAACAAATGTCAAACCTCTATTCTTCTTTGCCTATCCTCCACTATTTTTTATTGTTTCACGTTGCTTTGTTTTTGTCTTTGTTCTTTTTTTCTGTTTAACATAAAATGAAAACAAATACTAAGTGAGAAAAAAATAAATTTGTGCCCGTCCCTAGGTGTCTCATTTTGCTGGTCCTTAAAATAATAAAAATTTTATTCACTGACAAATACAAAAAATACTGCCACATTATGTATACAGGTATGTGCCTTTAAAATGGAATTTGAAAGACACAACATTTCAATAAACAATAATTAAAACAATAAAATATCAGATATGTTCACATTCAGGTTAGAGACAAAACTATTAATGGTTACAGTACATGTTAAATATTTTAGTCTCTGCCCTATAACAGATGAAAAAGAATTTTATTGATTTGAGTATGACTTATAGACTTACAATATATCACAAATTATTCTCATGTACTTAATACAAATTTCATAAATATGCTACAAAAGCCTGAAACACTAGTGGATAATCATGTTTATAAGCTTCAACTTTAGTACAGAAAATTTATAATTCAATGAAAGTGAGCAACGTTCTCCCTGTTTCCTCTCATTTCTTAGGTCTCAGCGTGAGTGCTCCAGATGCCATTTTATCTGTGAGTCCAGGTATCATGCATTAAGCTCTCCCATGCCTGTTTCCAGCTCCATATCCACCCACCTCACAGTGGGTTCCTCACTAATAGCTGCTAATGTTTGAGTCTTTGCTTCCTCAGATCGCATCAAGTCCCTGTGCAGGCGCTGTCACAGAACTTACAGGTGACGTGATAATCACTTCCCAGAAAGGAGATGACCTCACCCTTTCCCACCCTTTATCTCGGGAAGTGTCCCACTTGGACCGATGCTCTCACTGTGCTCACAGCTGCTACAGAGCCAAGAAATACTGCATTTGGTAAGTAGGCTGTCTTTCTCTTTATATATTTGAAGGAAAGTAGAAAATTTGTCTAAGAACCTCATATGAAATGTGTGAGCATCCTGTCTTAGCTCTTTTTTTCTGTTTCTGAAACAACATACCTAAGAATCACAAATTAAAGGAGGAAATGTGTAATTTAGTTTATAATCTACAGAGACTGCAGTTTCTAGGCAGCTGGGACCAGGAAGAGCAGCATGACAGAGCAACATCGGAGAAGAGAAACACTTTATGGCAAGCAGGCATAAAGCAGTGGAGCAGGAATCCATGCTACAAGTATTGTGGGCCACGTAGTGCCAACCACAGCCAGCATGGGCCTTCCATTGTCCACTCCCAGGGACGTGCTATTGGGTTGACTAACTAATGCCACAGAACCTTAATCCCAACATCTCACCAGCAATCCAGCACTGAAAAGCTGCAACAGCGGTGGAGATGGTTAAGTGATCTAAGCATCTCCGTGTTAAGCACAAGGACCTCAGTTAGATCCCTGGTACCACATTCCATGAAGGCCCCCAAACCACAGGTGCGTGGGACTGAACACCAAACCAAGTGTGGTGGCACACACCTATAATCTCACAGCTGGTGAGCTGAGACAGGAGAAGCACTATGAGTTCAAGCTGTTTAGAAAGATGTTGTTCCAAATAAATACTTAAATAAATAATTTTAAAAATAAAAATGTTCAAAAGCCCCACCTATGAGTGCATGAATTTGAGTGGGGGAACCTTGAGATAAAGGCCAGAACACAGGACACCAGCTCCTGTTTTGCTGCCAGCCCAGGCCTAGAATTCCTGCACTCCATCATCTTCTTTTAGGCTCCTGTACCCCTGAGCCTACACCCAAGTTCCTGCATTGGGATACTTAGGAAAATTGGATATTTGTGGTAGTAATTTTCCCTATGGTTGGCTATAACAGCATGTCTCCAAAACACTTCATAATTGTGGAAAAAAAGCATATTTACTCTATTCTACCTGTGGCCTGCAGAGGACAATGCACCACTAACTTTATATTTGGTGGCAGACTCTTGGGTCAGTGTGAGGTGAATTCACAACAGGCGTACTGCAAATCTCACACGTTAAGATGGGATGACTCATATTTAAAGATGTGGGCACGCTAAGGACCTAGAAACTGATCAGTGCTTAATACAACACTAACATTTCACCAGATTAAAGACCCTGTGATAATGGCCAAATTTTTGCATCTGATTCTAATCTGTTGGGATTTCCAAAGATGGCAACCAATCACACTCTAGACAGCAAGCACTTAAGCTACTCCAGGACCGATGTAGACATTGATTCCTGGAATTTTCCAACAAAGGACATGGTTCTGATTTATGGCATAACACCTTATTCATAGAGACACTTTAGTAAACAGTATGAACAAGGCTTTTATTTTGCCATGAATGTCTCATGTTTTCAGGTATGTCAAGAGACATAAGACTAGCTGCCCTCTACTTTTCTTCAAAGCCATAATGATAACTGAAATAAATCAAAATAATAAGTAAAATAAGTGAAAATGATAACTGAAATAAATCAAACACATAGGTGGAAATATCACATTGTCTCAATAATGTAAGAACTTTAAATAAATAAAATCCAAAATACATGCAATACATGGTGAAGGGAAAAGAGTCTGTTCAAAGTAAAGGAAAAACTGAGATAAGAAAAGGAATAAAAGAAAGAAAGGAAAAATTATGTAATATATATATATATATATATATATATATATATATATATATATTTACTTGGATAATTTCACTGTTGATTTCTGCCAGTGTATTGAAAGGAGTCATTAGTACTTTTTTTCTCTACTTCTTTTTTATTTCTCATTATTTCTTTTTTTCTACCAATTTTGAGAGAGAGAGAGAGAAATAACATTATGTAATAAAACAACCATTGTCAAATTCCTATTATTTTGCTTCCTGGGAAACTGCATTATTTCTAATGTTTCTTTCCCATTTTATACTCTATCTAAAGAATAGAAAAACAAAAGATTTGCTGGGCTATGCTTCAGGTTTTCTCACATCTACATTTGCCTTTCTAATCTCTACAGCTCATTCTTCAGAAAATAGTCAGCATATTTATGCATTACAACTCAAACATGGCGACTCATCCCAAACTTACATAATGCTATGACTTGAATATATATATGAAATGCATATAACAACTTATTGTTGATATTCACATTTATTTTTCTGAACACATAAATGCATTTAGATTTTATTACTCAAAATTTAATGATATTCAGTTCACTGATTATAATCTAATATTTCTTAATGATGAATAATTGAAACTGTGTCAAAATGTAGTCCTATATGGATATTTTTACTTCAAATTCTGTGAAAAATATTTTAAAATTTTATTATACTTAGTATTACCAAAACAAATACAACTTTTTGTTAAAAAAAAGAGAGAGAGAGAAGAAAATTCACTTCTTTATCTCACCTCTTAACGCAAACTTCAGTAAGAAGACTCTTATAATGCAACACTATAGTTAAACACTTGGAAAGTCAGAGAACAAAAAGGAAAATGTTTATAAATGTTTATTAATTAACATACTTTTATTTACATCATTGATTGCATTAAGAAAAATACATATTATCTTAAGTTTTCTTCATTCTTGAGAAATGGAAATGTTTGTTTACATAATTCCCTGCGTGACTTACCATTTACAATGTCATTAAAACTTCGCAGTCCTGCTGTGCTACTCTGCGTTGCCATCCACAGCACTGCCTCTCCACACAGCTATTCAGACCTGCAATGGGAGCTTCTCAGCTTCGCTTCACTTACACTGATTGAAGATAAGTTCCCTTCACTCATGCAAATGATGCTGCAGGAACGACCCGTGTTTGTTAAAACATGTGTTCCTTACTTGCGTATTTCCTAGAATGCTGGGCTTTGAGAGAGAAGACATTTTCTGGATGTAATCAGGACAATAATTTAGACCTAGTTTCCTCCCACTGACACAAGACCTAATATCAACATTTTGCATAAATGGATGGATTGGTTTTGGTTAACGTAAACTGGGCTGTACTCTTCCTCACCCAGACCAGTGTTGGGATCCTTGGGAATTCTGTCCTCTTTTGCCTGTATAATTTTTCCTTATTCAGTGCCCAAGTGCTGAGACTTATAGATACGATTCTCACACAGCTGCTCCTAGCCAACATCCTGGTACTGCTCTCCAAGGGGGTTCCTCAGACAATGGCTGCATTTGGACTGAAAGGTTTCCTGGATGGGACTGGGTGCCCACTTGTCTTCTACCTGCACAGAGTGGCCAGAGGTGTCACCCTCAGCACCACTTGCTTACTCAGTTGCTTCCAAGCCATCGTAATTGGCCACAGTTCTTCAGGGTGGATGGAAACTAAAATTAAATCCCGAAAGTATCTTGGCTTCTGCTGTTTTCTCTGCTGGCTCTTGAACTTCCTGATAAATGCCCATACGGTTGTGAATGTAGCAGGACCAAAGAACAGCAGGAACATGAGCATACAGAACGTGTACAGATATTGCTATGCTCCTCTTCCTAAAGGTCAGATGTTCACTCTATTAGCAACCATTTATGTCCTTACTGATTGGACTTTCTTGGTCCTCATGGTCTGGGCCAGCGGCTCCCTGGTCCTTCTGCTGCACAGACACCAGCAGCATGTCCAGCACATCCACAGCCAGCGTCTCTCCCCAACATGTCCTGAGGCCAGAGCCAGCTGCACTGTGCTGGCGCTGGTGAGTATGTTCGTCTCCTTTTATGCTCTGGCTGGCATGTTATCACTGTGGATAACCCAGACCCCGAGTCCCAGCCGCTGGCTCATGAATGCTGTCGTGCTGCTGTCCTCAGCCTACCCCGCATTCAGCCCCTTGGTGTTTCTCTTCAGAGACACTCATGTCTCTCAGCTCTGTCTTCTCCCATGGACAAGAAACACTGCACGTTTGTTCTCCAGGCTTTGAGTCCCTGCGGAACATCATTTCCTTTTAAGTAAATTGTTTAATCATTTCTACTGGGTGTTCCTGTGAGTGCTAATCCGGAATCACCCTGTGGTGTGGCGGTGCAGAACACGATGGCTATGGCCTCGCGCTGTCTCCTGGCCCTTCAAAGCATACGCTGTGGAAACGCTTGCACTAACATGTGGAAGCTCCTCTAAAATGTGCGTGTAACTAACGTCCAACTCAGCAGTTCTGTTATTTGTTAAAGAACTGAAAGTGGGAACACAAATGCTTGTACATCACCCTTTGTAGAAAGATTGCATACATTTTTCCAAAGACAGGTTCCATGGATGTTTTAATAGCTAATAGATAGATGGTAAATGATAGACAGACAGACAGACAGACAGACAGACAGATAGACAGACAGATAATGATTTGTAGCTAGAACAGAAAAATTATCAGCTTAAAAACTGTCCTGATTGAGTCTGACACATGCTACAATATGTGTGAACTTTAAAGACCTTGTGTTTAGTGATATGAGCAACATAAAAAAAGAACTAGTACTATATCGCTCTACCTAGCATATGGCTGATGTATTTTTCATTTCAGCAAGCAGAATAAAGAATATCAGGGGCAATAAGTAAAAGTGAGTGGGGTGTAGAATTTCTGGAGAGAAAAGTTGTCATAGGAACTCAGTAATGTAAGTTGATTGCTTTCATATCGTGCAATTAAAATGTTAAATTTTATGATATGCATAATTTATTAAAATCACAAAGTTAAACTGCCATACTTTTGCAAAAACTTGAGTGTAATGACATATATGCTGTGGGATGGTCCCCTAAACTCACAGTTATCAGAAGTCTCCTACAAAAAAATAAATAAAATAAATCTGTACACTATTTTATTGCAAATAATGTAAACAGTATATGTACTAAGGTAAATCAATGTTGTCAACATAGTATTACAGAAACTGCGTAAGGCTTGGTATTGTAGTTATTCTTCAAATTATGTTTTCCTATTCCATATTTTAAATGACAAAGAAGACAGTTGCAGAAATAAGTGAAATTTAATTCACTCTTTTTGGCTGTTCTAGGAAATGAGACAAAAGTGCCACTGAGATAGTATGATTTACACTATTTAGGGGCTGGGGAAATAGCTCCGTGGCACAAGTGCCTGCCTGGCAAGTGCAGGATCATGAGTTTGAACCCCAGTCCCACAAAAAAAAAAAAAGATTTACATTGTTTGTTTTCTAAACTTTTCCATACATTTTGTCTTCCACTGAATTTTCTTTTTCTCATTAAGTTTATTGCAAATACATAATTATATAGCATATTAAAAATAATACACAAATATGGAAATGTGAAAGATATAAGATATAAAGTGAATTTTAGAGAAATACTTCTGAATTGAATATGTAACATAAGATTAATAGATTGCACATTGTAAATAATTTACAAACTTAAATCAGTAAAAAAATAAAAATTGTCTAAAATAAAAATGAAGAATAAAGAATTTACAGATCAGTCATATAATAGTTCATGCTGTGCCAAAATCAAGAATCTTGTATTCATATAATTAGAATTTTCAAAATAGAATGGGGTTGGCAAGACATATTTAAAGATTTAAAATGTCTAAATTTAGCTAAGATTATAACACCACATTCCCAAGAAAAATGAACCTTTTGCACAAGAAACATGAATAAAATCATACCAAGATACACAAAACTGAAATTTAACAAAACTACTCGTAAAGAAAATTTCATTAAAGCATATACGTAACACAAAACTATTAGCTATAGAGTGGCAAAATTAAATAACATATTATTCTACATTAGGAAAAAAAGAGCAAGTGGGTAAGAAACTAGACTAATTCAAAGGACTGAAAATAAAATCTGTCCTCAGTGAATTTTATGCTTAGCAAATATAATACCTGCCCCAGAACCTCAAAAAAAAAAAAAAAAAAAAAAAGCAGGGGTAGCAATCCTGTTTGCAGACAGCCTAAACTTCAAACCAAGATTGATCAAACAAAATAAACATACTGGTTAGGGGAAAAATTCAGAACAAAGAGGTAACACTCAGAAATATATATGCACCAAACATGGGAGCACCAAGTTATATAAGACAAATCTTAATGGACATGAAAAATCTACTGTCCAATACCAGCCTTAACAGGAGACCTTAACACCCCTTTATCCCAAAAAGATAGGTCAAGCAGACCAAAAACTTAACAAAGAAGTACCAGAACTGAATCAGATCTTGGAACAACCGGACTCAGTGGACATACACAGAGTGTTCCACCCCACTACTTCTGAATACACATTTTTTTAGCTGCACACGGGACATTTTCTAAAATAAACCACATACTGGTGCGTAGGTCTTGCTTAAGTATATACAAGGAAACAGAAATTATTCCATGCATATAGTGCAATGAAACTGGAAATAAATGGCAACAGAAACTACGAGAACCCCAGAAATGCATGCAAATTAAACAACACCTTTCTAAGCAGCCAGTGGGTTACAGATGAGTTAAACAAGAAATTAAACAATATCTAGAATTTAATGAAAAATCAAACACAACCCACCACAATTTATGGGATGTGATGAAAGCAGTTCTTAGAGGGAAATTTAGAGCTCTGAACTCACACATTAAGAAAACAGAATGGGCCGGGCGTGGTGGCGCACGTCTGTAATCCCAGCACTCGGGAGGCTGAGGCAGGAGGATTAGTGCGAGTTCGAGACCAGCCTGGGCTACAAAACTGAACCCAAGGCCAGCCTCAACTGCATAATGAGACCCTGTCTGAAAAAGACAAAAAAAAAAAAAGAAAACAGAATGGGAAGAAGGAAATACTTTCATGAAGCACTTTTAAACCGATTAGAAGAGAAAGAGCAAATGAAACTAAAAGCCCAAAGACGGGAGGAAATTGTAAAGATGAGTGGAGAAATTAATTCAATTGAGGCAAAGAAAACAGTGCAAAGAATTAATGAATGAAAAAGCTGGTTCTTTGAAAGATTAAATAAAATCGATAAGCTCCTAGCTAATCTCATCAAGAAGAGGAAAGGACTCAAATTCATACCTTTGAAAAATAAAAGTCAAATATTTCACTCAAAATATTCTAACGTCTCCAGACATGGCATAAAGAAAATAACAAAGACCACAATCCAGAAGCAAAGAGAAGTTGCTCGATTGTCCTGGAAAAAGAATAAAGAGCCCTCAAAAAGGAAGTTATGCAGGACTATGTAAAATATCATTATATTAGATGAGCCAATTTAAAAAGTCATTGAAGATTTCTACAAAACATTTATCAATCTTATTTCAGGTTATATACATATTTTTCATATATATATATATATATATATATATATATATATATCATATGTATGTGTATGTAAAAGACAAGGAAGAAGTAATATAAAGTCAATGGATAATGGAAACATACTTTTTAAAGTTTCTAATACAAAGAGAAAATATTATACCATGTCATAAGTAGATTGTAAGTCAAAAATACAGTACATATCATAAAACAAAAATTAAAATTAAACAACATTCAGAAAACTAATTAAATATTAATTAAAATTAAATTAAATATTTCAAGACAATATTCCAAAATTAAAATTAAATTGTGAGTCCAACTAAGAGGCCAGAATGTTGGTATCATATGTATGAATGTGTGATCAGAGTAGTCACATAGTATTTGAATAGGCTAATATATACAAAAATATCAACTAAAAGAAAGTCACCATGATAATAAAGAATTACTAAGAATAAAACATAATATAAAGACTAAAATGTCACATATTTGACCAGTACTTCTAACAGTTTGGGGATAGGATATCGTAAAATGTTCTAGCATGTTGTGGCAATGGATAGTGTCCATGACGCTCACTGGTGGCCAGGTGTCACTTGAGGGACTGAGCAACTGCTATTTCCTTGATATCCATCCTGTAGACCTGGACAGAATCATGACCCAAAGGGTACAAGAGATATCCATGTGTAGAATATGCTGATGGAAACACCTTGCAGCTGTATTCAAAAGAACAATTGAAAGACTGCCACTGTATACCTTTCTCTCTTGTGTTTAATTCTTTGTCCTATTTGGTGGGTTCTTTCTGTTCTCATCCATGGACTTGTGGCCATTTTGATCCCTCTCTAGAATATCTTTTAGTAGTCTATGTAGGGATGGTTTTGTCATCATGAATTTTTTTAGCTGTTCTTTGTCATGGAAGTATTTCACTTCTCTGTTACACTTGAAACAGTTTTGCAGGTTGTGTCAGTATGGGTTGGGATATGTTTTCTTGCAAGGCTTGTAGTACTTTGCTTCATGTCCTTCTTGACTTGATGGTTTGTAAAGAGAAATCTGTCTGTGATCATCCAACGGAAAAGCTTAATTATGAGGCATAAGATGCAGACCTAGATTAGTACGATGAGCTGCAAGAGGCTTAGATCAACAACCTCTAACATTGCCAGTTTCACCGGTAACCCACTGCAATTATGGAACATTGGACTATGTATACATCTACTTCCTCTCAGTTCAAAGTAAAGAATTCTTTTCTTTTTTTTTCTTTCCTTACCAATATCAATTAGAAAATGTATCATGTCCACACCCTGTGCTCTGTATTACTATTATGAGGACAATATGCAGTGTGTCAATTATTGTGAATGCACTACTAATGTGTTCTGAAGCTAATATATGGATATTTCTCATTAAAAATAATTTTTAATAAGTAAATAAAATAAACCGTTTTCCTTTAAATGTGATCTGTTTCTTTTCTCTAGCAGCTCTTAGTATACTGTTGCTGTGCTGAATATCTGGGATCTTGGTTATTATATGTCTGTGTGTGGTTTTACTTGGGTTGATATTATTTGGAGTTATGTTGCCTGAATGTCAGATTTTTCCCCCATATTTGAGGAGTTTTCTGCTATTGCTTCTGACCATATTCTTTTTGTGTCATTTGTATTGACTCCTTCTTCCTCATGGATGCCTATTAGTCTTACGTTGTTCATCTTTGCATCATCTTGCAGGTGTTGAATTATATTTTCCTGCATCCTAATTGTTTTTAGGAGATCTTTTCTTACCTTTTCACTAGCTGCAATGGTGTCTTCACGATCTGAACGTTATTTTCACTTTCATTCAAATGGCTTTACCAGCTTATGATCAAGGTTTTAATTTCGTGCTATTTCTTTCCTATATTGCTCACTAAAGGATCCCGTCATCTTTCCATTCTCCTCTACCTTTTTATCCATGTCTTCTTTAGAAGCATTTAGTAATTCTTTCATTATAGTTATCATTTCTTTTCTTACTTCAGAAGTTATTTCTGATCTGATTTCCTCTATGCCTTTCTGCACTCGTTTCTTTACTTCAGACGCTATTATTTCAGAGACTTCAGGTGTGTGCTTTCCGGTTTCCTCTATGCCAGTGTCTCCTGCATGCCTGGGTGGGCTCGGGGCCTGAGACTGCACTTTTCTCCTTCTCGTTGTTGTTTTGCATAGCACTGTCTTCTGACCGTTGGTGGAGAGCTTTGCTAGAGTTCTTTCCTTAGCTCTAGGTCCGGCTTTACCACATTCAAACTCATCCAGGTGGATGTGGCTTGGGTATGGCTGCTTTGGTCTACTTCTTCCTGCTGCCGCCATTGGAGGTAAGCCGGCTGTGCTGCTCCAGCAGGCTGTTCTGCTCCTGGATCAGCTGGATGAGTCTTGCCTCTAGCCTGTGCAGGGAGTACGGTCCCAAGGTTCCACACTGGGTGTGTCTGATGAATGGAGTTCCACTCACATTCTGCATCTGGGTTCTGGGGAATCAGTTTCTGCCAGGCCCCAGGTGGTCTCACTCACATGCTGGGCCTGGCTCTAGATCGAATAGGGATCCCACACAACTTGGAGAGTCCCACTCACAAGTCAGGCCTGGATGCTAGGTCAAATGAGGTTCTGGGAGGCCTGGGGCAGTCTCCCTCACACCTGAATGACTTACTTTTCAAGATAGTTTCATTTTGTCCACTAAAAAGAAAGTAGTGCTGTTCGTATAGCTCAGCAGGTTGTCCAAGACTTAGCTTTTATGAATTGTGCTACTAGACATGGGTGCACACACAGCACTGTGATATGATGTAATTCTTCTGGGGGAAATACCCAGGAGCAGAAGAGCTGTGTGGAATGAGACTTCTAAACCTAGCTTTTGGAGGATTCTCCACACTGATATCCACAGGGCTGACACCAGCCTGCACTCCCAGGGACAGTGAAGAAGGGTTCCCTTGCCCTCCCCCTCCCCCACCTGTAGCCCCTCCAGCATTTGTTGTTGGCTAATTTCTTGATGGTAGCCATTTTTTCTGGCATGAGAGGAAATCTCAGAGTTGTTTTATTTTACCTCTCCCAAAAGAACAGTGATGTTGAGCATTTTTCAGGTATTTTCCATTTGCATTTCTTCATCAGAGAAAAGCATAGTCACCTCAGATACTCATTTTTGGATTGAGTCTTTGAATTGGGGATTGTGATTCTTTTTTCAATTCTTTGTATGTTTGGGATAGAAGTTGTTTGTCTGAGAGATAGCTAGCTGTAATTTTTTCCCCATTCTGTGGGTTTTCTTTTCACTCCACTGATTTTTTTTCTATGTAAAAGACTTTCTGTAAGGTGAGGTCCCATTTGTTTATTCTGCATAGGGTTTCTCACGCAGTCTGGGTTTTGGCCATGAAGTGCAGCTGGCAACTTTGGAGGCATTCTGCCACCACAAATTGTCTCCTGCCCTGAAAGTAGCCACTATCATACCTATTTACTTGTCAAGCTGGACTTGTGTAAGTCATTCTTTGGTCTTTCAGGTGGGAGGAAGACATTTTGCTTGCAGTTGTCTGGAAAATTTGTGCAATGGTTTTTCAATAAAACAAGAAAGAAAATTGCATGTCGCCCTGCATAGTGCCACACTGCGCTCTCTCTTGTTCGTGAACTGAGGTATCACTGTACGTGTGTGTCTTCTGAAAGTTATGAAAGTTAACTGAGATCTAACGAATAGGCTTAAAAGTTTACCCTTTGTGAGTCTAAAGTTTGGTGGACTGTAGTATGCTCCCCGGGTTGTATGAACATCAGCACTATCAAATTTTTAAACATTTGTATTATCCCCAAAAAGGAACCCACTGCTATTTACAGTTGCTCAGCTCTCAGCTCCTAGAACCATTGATTAGCTTTCTGCAACTGTGGCTTTGCCAATTTGGGATACTTTTGATTAATATAACCATAGTAAGTATGTGATTTGTTGCACTTAGCATCATGTATTTGAAGTTCATTTATGGCGTATTGTGTATCATTTCACTGCTGTTTACTGCTTACAACATGCTACTGATTGTATAGACTACGATAGAAATATGGATGGGGGCCAGCGAAATACCTCAGTGAATAAAAGCACCAGCAAGCAGGTTCAGGGGCCGAGGGCTTGATCCCTGGGCCTTCCCTGCTGGCCCTGCCCCTGGGATGTTTTGAGATGGCACTTGAGGCTGGGCATGGTGGCATGTGCTTGTCATCCCAGCTCTTGGGAGGCCATAAACAGGCAGATCACTACAAGTCCTATCTAGTAGTGAGACCCTGAACACCCTGTAGACCTTGCCCTAAAAAATATTTTTAAAAAGATAGATTAGATAGATGATAGATAGATAGATAGATAGATAGGTAGGTAGATAGATAGATATAGATAGATAGATAGATAGATAGATAGATAGATAGATAGATAATGAGACAGAAGTCTGATGTCCCAAGGGAGCAAAGAGCAATAAACAAGAAAATCGTTGTCTCTTTTGTAAATTCTGGCCAGCTGGGACACAAGGCCACAGATAACAGCTTTTCCTGTTAGTGTCTTCTGTTCTTTGATCCCTTGCTTGGGATATTATTGGCTAGCAGAGCATAAACTTAGAATTAGGTAAATGCCTTAAAGCAGTGGAAAGAGTAGTCTGTGTTCACAAAAGTCGTTGTGCACATTACTTAGAGTCTTCAGTTGCTCCGGGCTCACTTACAGAGACTGACCTCAGTGAGAGCGCTAAAGCTCTATGAATCCCATCGTCCCACTGTCATTTCTTTCAGCTCCGACTTGTACAACAGACTACATTATGTTCATCCTTTTGTAAGTTAACAGATAGGACAGTTGCTTTTCCATTTGGACTCTTAGAAATAGTGCTGTTGCAAATGTTTGTGTGTTAGGGTTTTGTGTGGACACGTTTTCAACCCTCTTTAATGCAGACCCAGGAATGGAACTGCCGGAGCACATAGTAACTCTATAGTTAACTTTTAAAGAGTTGCCAGACTGTTTCCTAAAGCAACTGAACCATTTGGAATGAGACTTCTATATTCTATATTCACAGTTCTTGGAAACCATCCTGTAGCCCTCAGGACCCCTGGCTATGTGTACAACAGTTCCTCACCTACAGGCCCACTTCCTGGACAGAGTAAGGAATGATTGTGTCTTAGCAAAGTGTCATATTTATTTTGACATCCCCAGTTTCCCCATGTGTAAACTGGAAACAAATGACTGGAATTAATAGAAAATACCACTGAGAACTTTATGTTTAATGAAAATATTTTATTAGCACAGTCTGGAGGATGACCCAAATAATTTATTTGCATTTCTTATGGGAGGAAGAGAAGAAAATTCTGACAATTTCTCTTTCCCTCTTACCAGTGCTGTATTTTTTTTCTATTTGCCAGGTGTCATAATCATTTATGGCCTGTGAGCCTTGCTGTACCGTCAGAACTTACTTTCTCTTGCACATGCTGACACGCCTCTCCCATGAGTGCTGCCGCACAGGTTGCTCAGAGCTCATTCTGCCCAGCTTCTGGGCTGGCCATCATCACTGCGGTTTCCTCTTCACCATGGCCGGCACACTGTCCATTCTCACAGGTTCGCCATCTTTGCCTTGCCTTCGGAATTCCTTTCCTTCACCAACTGTTGCTCTTCCTTCCATTTCTTCTTTTCAATGTGTTCCCTTCTTTTTGACCTAATAACTAATATACAGAAATGAGATAGAAATGGAGTTGAGAGCCGGGCGTGGTGGTGCATGCCTGTAATCCCAACACTCGGGAGGCTGAGGCAGGAGGATCGGTGCGAGTTCGAGACCAGCCTGGGCTACAAAAGTGAGTTCAAGGCCAGCCTCAACTGCATAGTGAGACCCTGTCTCAAAAAAAAAAAAAAAAAAAAATA
>PVJA010002179.1:0-111028 GCA_004027025.1 Myocastor coypus | reverse complement strand
AGAGAGAGAGAGAGAGAGCCAGGTGTGGTGGTGCACACCTGTAATCCCAGCACTGCGGGGCTGAGGGGGACTGAATCAAGAGGATCAGTGTGAGTTCGAGACCAGCCTGGGCTACAAAAGTGAGCTCAAGGCCAGCCTGAGCTGCACAGCGAGACCCTGTGTCAAAAACAAAACAAAACAAAACAAACAAACAAACAAAAAACAAAAAAAGAAAAAATGAGAAAAACAAATCCAGCGCCACCTGCTCCACAGTGGTTGCACTGTTCCCACTCTCACCACCAGAGGAGAAGGGTTCTTTTTTCCTCATAGCCCCTCCAGCATTTGTTACTGGTTGATTTGTTGATAATCACCATTCCATTTGTGGTGAGATGGAATCTCAGTGTCATTTCAATTTGCGTCATCTGAATGTTGAACGTTTTTTTTTCATATAGTCATTTGCTGCTTGTATTTTTCATCTGAAAAATATGTATTCATCTCAGATGCACATTTTTAGGTTAGTTTTTTAATTTAGGAGGTCTGATTTTTTTTTTTTTTCCTAGCTCAGACTGCCTTAAGGGCAACTGGTTAAGGTTTGTAGAGCTGGGGATCGAACCCAGGTTCCCTGCAACTGCATTTTCCCGAACAGGTGCTTGAACAACTGAGTTAAGCTACAGGCCCCCTTTATACATTCTTTTTTTTTTTTGAGACAGGGTCTCGCTATGCAGTTCAGGCTGGCCTTGAGCTCACTTTTGTAGCCCAGGCTGGTCTCTAACTCACACCGATCCTCCTGCCTCAGCCTACCAAGTGCTGGGATTACAGGCGTGCACCACCACGCCTGGCCCTCCCTTTATACATTCTTGACAGTAAACCTTTGTCTGAGAAACACCCAGTGAACACTTTTTCCTGCATTGTGGGTTGTGTCCTCACTCTGTTTGTGGTTTCTTTTACTGCAAAAAGCTTTTTAATAGTATAAGATCCCAGTTATTGCTTCCTTGCAATAGTACTTGTGTAATCAGGATCATTCATGAAGGTTTTTACCTATACCAATGTCTTTAAGAGCTTTGCTTGTTTTATCTTCCAACAGGTTCAATGTTTCTGTTTTAATATTTAGACCTTTGATCCATTTCAAATTTAGTTTAGTGCATGTGGAAAGATGTGAATCCAGTTTTTATCTTCAACATGTACAGAGCCAGTTCTTCTAGTACTATTCATGGAAGAGATTGTCTTTCAGTGTATGTATTTGACAACTTTGGCAAATACAAGGTGGCTAAATATGTCGAGTTATTTCTGCATCTCCCAGTCTGTTCCACTGGCCATTGGATCTGGGATTTTATATATATATTTTTTGCCAATAGCATGCTTTCTTTTTTAAAATCATAGTAGCTTTATAATATAATTTCAAATCAGGGATTGTGATGCCCTCATCTTGCCTTTGTTGTATAGAACTGCCTTTAGTATTCTAGGTCCCTTCTGGGTCCAAATGAATTTTAAGAATTTTCTCTAGCTCTATGAGATATGATTTTGGAATTTTGATTAGAGTTACATTAAACTGGTATAATGGTTTTTAAGTATGGCCATTTTCACTATGTTGGTTCTTCCTACAGAAGAGCAAGAGATATCTTTATATATGTTAATATATATGTATATATATTAATATATTTAGTACAAGGTCTATAGGGTCTCACTACTTAGATTGGACTCATAGTGATCTTCCTGTTTTCAGTCTCCCAAACACTGGAATTACAGGCAGGTGTGTCACCACTCTCAGTCTCAACCAATGTCTCAGCATGTCCCCGGGGGCAGAGCCAGTATGGCTTGTGGTACTGTGGATGGAACAGCCCCTGCACTCTGCCTAAGCAGGTTTTATACTGCTGAGCTATCTGGCCGGCCCCCTCTTTCCATATTCTCATTTCCTCATCAATGTCCTTTTAAAAATATTTATTTATTTATTTTTATGTATTTGATACAGAGTCTCACTATGCAGCTCAGATTCATAGTGCTCCTTCTGTTTTTAGCCTCTCCAGCACTAGGATTACAGGCTTGTGCCACCACGCCTGAACTTGGTCTAGCCCAAAGAGCCTGGGGGTGGGGCCAGTGTGGGGTGTGGTCCCTGCACTTGCCAAAGCAGGTGCTTAGTCTGCTGAGCCATCTGGCCAGTCCTCAATCTCCTTTTCCAGAATGCTGTATTTTTCAGTGCAGAGGTCTTTTACATCTTTCATTAGATTGATTCCTAAGCCTTTCATTTTTTGGATGTTATTGCTAAAGATGTTATTTCCCTATTTATTCTCTCAGTGAGTTTGTTCGTTTTGTATAGGAAGGCTATCAATTTTTGAGTGTTAACTTTGGATTGAGCTACACTACTGAATTTGCTCATTAAATCTAGCATCATACTGTTTCCTTAGTGTAAGAATCTGAAAGTAAATAAAATCTGAAGGGTACGAAAAATACTATGAAAAGGGAATGAAGCTGCTCAAATGGAAAGGCCTGGCCAGATAGCTCAGCAGATTAAAGTGCCTGTTTAGGCCGACCCAGGGACTGGGTTTTATCCCTGCCATGCCATGCCAGCCTCATGCTTAGGGCACGCTGAGACAGTGAATGAGACTGGCATGGTGGGATGAACCTCTAATCCCCACACTTGGGAGGCTGAAAACAGGATGATCACTACAAGTCTGATCAGTGTAGTGAGCCCCTCTAGACCCTGTACTAAACACATAAAAATAAACAAAAGGAAGGAATTATTGACATGAGGACAAGAGAAGGAATGGGGAAAAGAGCTATATCTATGTATGTAAGCAGAATGGTTTGGATAATTATACCATGAATTTTTGCTGGCCTTTGGAAGGGAGCAGTTAATGCTTTTTTTTTTTTTTTTTTTTTTTTCTCTTGTGGTCTTCTTTTTAAGATTTTTTTCCCCTCTTTTTATCTCTTAATTTCTTATAACTTTTTTCTTTTTTTCTTCCAATTTTACAAGCATATATCTAGCAATCCGAACAACTAATTTGAGGATAACACTCTGAAATACAACAAATACTATCAAATTCACATTATTTTACCTAGTGAAATTCTGTATCATTTGTAATTTTTTCTGTTTTAATACTATTTTGTACTCTCTTTTCTGCACAGGTCAAAGTCAGGTAGACCTGTTCTGTGGTTTTGGCCCCAGCTTGGGGCCAAGAGCCGTGGAGTGGGATGAGATCATAACTAACATCATGAGCTACAATAAACTTATCCTCCTTTAACTTTGGGGCTCAAGTGTTATGTCTCAGCAGCAAAAACCGTAACTAAAACATGTAACAATTCTAGCATAACCATTTGCGGAGCTGCTAGACTGTTTCCCAGAGGAAAGGCATCATTTTGCATGCCCACTAGCAGTATACGAAGATTCTTCTTTCTCCAGAGCCTTTGCAACCCATATCTGACACTTATAATTGTGGCCATCCCTGTGGGTATAATGTAGTACTTCATTATGGTTTCAATTTGCATTACCCAGATTACAAAGGATTTGAGGATCTTTTCATGTGCTTATCACCTTCTTAGCTTTCTTTTTTTAAAAAAAATTATATTTTTTTCTTGTTTCAGAAGTTTTGTTTGTTTATTTATTTTTATGGCTGGCTCAACCTGCCCTGAGGGCAGGGCTGGCACAGCATGTGGTGCCAGGGATCGAACCGCCATCCCTGAAGCTTCCAAACTTTTCTAAGCAGGCGCTTTAGACCACTGAGCCATCCTGCCATGCCCACCTTCTTACCCTTCTTGGAGAAGTGTCTGTTCAATTTTTTTCTCTTTTTAAAAATTGAGTTGTTTTTCATTATTGAGTTGCAAGAGTTTAAAATATACTTTCTAGATGTGAATTCCTTAGCAGATATGATTTTTTTAAAAATTTGTCAATTTTTTTTTTTCATTCTTTGGGTTGTCTTTTCACTTTCTTGAACTTGCAGTGGTCTTCCTGCCCCTGCCCACTAAGAGCTAGGATTACAGATGTGCGCTGCCATGCCTGGCTGACACAATGCTTTTAACTTTGATTAAGTCTATACTACCTGTTTTTAATTTTGTTGATTTCACTTCTGGTGCTGTATATAAGAATTCTTTGTCAAGCCGGGCGTGGTGGCTCACGCCTGTAATCCCAGCACTCGGGAGGCTGAGGCAGGAGGATTGGTGTGAGTTCGAGACCAGCTTGGGCTACAAAAGTGAGCTCAAGGCCAGCCTCAACTGCACAGCAAGACCTTGTCTCAAAAAAAGACAAAAAAAAGAAAAGAATTCTTTGTCAAATCCAAGATCATGAAAATTGACTTTGCTTTTTTCTGACCTTGTAGAGCACTTCATTGTGGGCAAGAGTTTAAGATATGTTGTGCCTGTTTGTGTGTGATATTAAATTTATGGATAAGCCCTTGTTTATTAGTATGAGTGGAAGCATAGAAATCCATGGCAGCTTGAACATTACCTACAAGTAACCGATCTATTTGCTTATTTCCTGATGATGTAGGACCAGGCATACAATATGAGCTCTAATATGCGTAATGAAAAGAGGCTGATTTCTATTCCTGATAAGAAGCTGCAGTGTAGAGAATAATTGTATCAATTCGGAAACATCTGTAATTAAGGTGGCAGTTTCTATTTATTTTACTGTATGTTCACCATACTGGGAATCAGTTACAAGATTTAATGGATCAGAGCAATCTTGAAGTAACATAATAATGGCAGCTAACTCTGCCTTTTGAACAGAGTGACAAGGAGTTTGTTCAGTTCTAGTTCTATGACCTGTATATCCTGCTATGCCAAATTTATTGGTATCTGTAAAAAATGTAGCAGCTTTAGGAATGGGTTTAGTTTTAACAACAGAAGGTAATATCCATTGGGTTCTTTTAAGAAATTGAAGGCGTTTAGCTTTGGGAAAATTATTGTAAATGTCACCCAAAAAGTCTTGTAAAGCAAGTTTCCATTCATTTGAAAGTTTATACTGACATAGAATTTCTTGTTGAGTAAGTGGCACTATAATTTGTTGGGGATCTGTGCCAATAAGATGGCGAAATAATTCTATAAATTTTATCTAGATAAGTGGATAATCTTTTCTGCTCTTTATTAGGCAAAAATAACCATTCTAAAATATGATCTTTCTGCCAAAAGATTCCTGTAGGTGAGTGTTGTGATGGGAAAACAACTAGTACAACTGGTTGATTAGGGTCAGTTCTATCCATATAAGCAGTTTGCATAATTTGTTCAATCTGTAAAAGTTCTTTTTTGGCTAAAGTATTTAAAGATTGGGGACTATCTAAGGCAGGGTCCCTTTGTAACATAAGAAATAAGTTTTACCGGGCATAGGTGGGAATTCCTAAAGAAGACCTAAGCCAATTAATGTCTCCCAGCAATTTTTGAAAATCATCTAAAGTGTGTAGGCAATCTTGACGTAACTGAACCTTTTGAGGTCAGACACTGGTTTGGTCTAATTTATTACCTAGGTATTCAAAGGGTGATTGTTGTTGTATTTTTTCTTTGGCTATAATTAATCTATATTCTCCTAAGGCTGAGTCAGCCTTAGTAACAAGTTGTTTTAATTTAATTTTGTCAGAATGGGCAAACAATAAATCTTCTATCTAGTGTAAGATTAGTGCTGAGGGAAATAAGCGTCTTAACTTTTGCAGAGGTTGGTTCACATAAAGCTGACAAAGGGTCGGGCTATTTAACATTCCCTGAGGCAAGACTTTCCATTGATACCTGGGGTTAGGTTTATTATTTAAGGAGGGGATCATAAAAGAAAATTTTTCTCTATCTTGAGGCTGAAGGGGAATAGTATAAAAGCAATCCTTTAAATCAATAATGGTTAAAAACCAGTCTTTGGGAATTATACTAGGTTGTGGCAGGCCAGGCTGCAACACACCCATTGGCTGAATAACAGCATTAATCTTTCTTAAATCTGTAAGTAGTCACCATTTACTTGACTTCTTTTTAATGACAAATACTAGGGAATTCCAGGGACTTATTGAAGCTTCTATTTTGTCCTCCTTTAATAATTCTTGAATTATTTCTTCAAGAGCTGAAAGCTTCTCTTTTGTTAAAGGCCATTGCTCCACCCAAATAGGCTGTTTTGTTAACTACTTAAGGGGAGGGGAGCTCGGAGCAATGACCACTACTTTAAATTTGGATTTAAGGCAAGGGTGTTTGTCTCCTGGGAAACTGTGGGGATCTGTAAAGAAGCCCCCCACTGGGAAAGTAGATCATGCTTCTACAAGTTCATCGCAATGCCTGCCATATAGGGTTGTAAATTTCCTCTTTGGCCATCTGGCCCAATATAGGCCAAAATATTTTGACTTTGTTGAATATTAGTCATGTTTCCTACTCCTGAAAATGTGACAGTAACAAGTATCTTAGGCCACTGACAAGGCCATTCCTTTGAAGATATAATAGAAATATCATCTCCAGTGTCTGTTAACCCTTTAAAAACCAAACCCTGAATAGCTATAGATAACTGGGGTCTTTGTCCCAGAAGCTTTTGCCACCATGCTGAAAAATCAGTGCTTCCAAATCCTCTTTTTCTTTTCCCTGGCATGCTATTGCCTTTTTTTTTTTTTTTTTTTTTTTTTTTTTTTTTTTTTTTTTTTTTTTTTTTTTTTTTTTTTTTTTTTTTTTTTTTTTTTTTTTGTCTTTTTGAGACAGGGTCTCACTATGCAGTTCAGGCTGGCCTTGAACTCACTTTTGTAGCCCAGGCTGGTCTTGAACTCACCCTGATCCTCCTGCCTCGGCCTCCCAAGTGCTGGGATTAGCTATTGTCTTTTATATAAGGTAGCAGTAGTAACTGAGCAATCCTCTGTTTACTTACTATCTGAAAGGGTATAGAGGTAGACATCATCACAAGAATTTCTCCTTCATAATCACTATTGATGACTCCTAATTGTACAAAGACACCTTTGCTACTAAGGCTACTTCTTCTATAATCAAACCAATAGTTTCTTTGGGTATGGGGCCAAAAATACTAGTATGAATTCTATATAATCCATACGCGGGTTGCAAAAATTGATTTTTTATAGCTACAATGTCTAAGGCTGCGCTTCCTGGTGTGGCATGCAAAAGATCTGAGATCCTTAATTTTGGTTGATTATGGGGTTGTTCAAAGGAAACTGCTGATACCCCATATTGTTTATCTCTGGGCTCCGAGGAAGAGGGCCCATTGTCCAGTTTCCCTGCTGTTGTAAAGGTTGACCATTTTTATCAAATTTGGAGCAACATTCATTTGCCCAATGTTTTCCTCTTTTACATTTTGGACACAGCCCTGGTGGCTTAGTTTTATTTATGTATTTATTTTTAAGAATTCTTTGGCTTTTATTTAGTTTAAATTTAACAATGGTTATATTACATATTTTCATCATCAGATCAGTTTAGATTAATACATATAGGTATATAAGATTGATCAAACAATTAAACATTAACACTTTTAAATCAACATTACTTTTTTTTTTCCTTTTCCCCTTTCTTTTTTTTGAAAGTTGACATATTACATATTGTCCTCACAATCGTTCTACAGAGTACAGTGTGTGGGCATGACCCACCTCCCTATTGATGTTGCTTAGAAAAAAAAAAAAAAAAAAGGGAAAGAATATACTTCTCTTTGGACTAAGAGGAAGCAGATACATACACAGTCAAATGTTCTGCAATTGCAGTGGGCCACCTGGTGGCTTAATTTTATCTTTACCTTTTTTCTTTTCTTTTTTACAATCCCTTTTCACCTGCCCTACTTTGCCACAATTAAAACATTTACTAGGATTTTGTTTATATGATGTTTGTAAAGCGACGGCCAATAAATTAGCTTTATAGGGCTCAGAACCAATATCTGCACAAGCCTTAATATATTCCTCTAATGAGGCATCTCCAGCCTTTAGTGGGCGTATAACCCTTTGGCATTCTGAGTTAGCATTTTCATAAGACAAGGTTTGTAACAACATATCCTGAAGATCAAGTTGTCTGATTTTTATCAATCACCTTCTTGAGTTGAGAGATAGAATCAACAAAACGTTCATTTTGAGACTGTATTACTTTAGTAAAAGACTTTTGAGCTTCTCCTGGTTTTTCAACCTTTTCTCATGCTCTGAATAATGGCCATATCATCATACTGAAGTTGAGCTGAATACCAAACCATGTGCTTGAGCCAGTAAGCTGATCTGCTGTTATAGCAACAGGCAGATTTTGGCCTCTATTTATCCTATCCTGGGTTTCTGCCTCTCTTTCCACCAGGTGCAGAATTGAAGATATTGTCCTGGTTCCAAAATAGTATGGCACAATTCTTCCCAATCATGAGGAATAAGCCTATGTTCATCTGCCAATCCTTGTAAGAGGCCAACAACATAATTAGATTGCATTCCATATGATATAACAGCTTGCTTCAATTCTTTGATGGTCTGAAAAGCCAAAGGTCGATAATCCCACTGTACATAACCATTTGGGAGTTGTTCATTTGGAGGGTGTTGCTGAACCACAACAGGGCAAACTCCCAGTGGAGTTTTGTAAGCCTCTGGGTCTCCCTGGTTCCTTCCTTCTAATATAGCTTGAGTCACTGCACCCCTTAAGAGAGGCTGCTTGTGCTCATATGGAGGAGCTGAGGGATTAGTTGGGGGAGGAGACAGAGGTTGAAATTTGGCAAGCATTGAAGGTGGACTTGAAATGTCCAATTGCTCCACCAATTTGGATATCATTTGTGTCAAATCTTCCATTTGATGGGATAACTCCCGGCTATCTGCCTCTTTCTCCAACTCATTCCCCTGAACATCTGAAAAGTCCTTGGAATCAGAGGACAGAGGCTGATGAGCCGAAAATGTTTGCTTTACTCTCTGATTCTTTGATTTAAATTCTTTACCCAACATGGAAAAATTAAGAGATGTGGTGCTGCCTTCATGACCCGTACTGTTCTCATCAACTGAACCCCTTGTAAGACTGCCTTCCTGAGTCTGAGGAATCAGCTGCAGACTCGGTTCCTCAGAGTCAAACCACAGGGGCTCCAAAGCCAAGGACATAAGGTTACACAAATACCATACACTTAAAGGTATAGGTTCTCCTTGTTGTTGTGCTCTACGCAGAGCTTTTGTAACTTGCTTCTAAACTTTTAAGTTTAGAGCAACTTTTCCTTTAGGCTGAAACTAACAACAATGCCTTTTTATAAGGAAAAATTTTTTTTCAAAATTCTTTGGCTTCACCTTTACCCCTGCTTCTTTGAGTAATGTCTCTATAAGATGGACATACTCTTTTTCTACTGAAGTGGAATTTCCCATTACTCTGAACTATTGCTGGTAGTCTTGCCTACTCTGGGCATACTTTTCCCACTTCATCAGGTCTCTCTTAACTCACCCCTGGTCATCTTCTGTGCCCTACATTGCATGCCACTTGTAATGTTCTGCAGAGGGAGTTTAGGCTGAGTAAAGTGGCAAGATGAAAGTCCGCAGTGCATCTGGGAGGCGGTGTGGGCTGCTGTGGAAAGCTCTGGCAGCCTATTTTTAGTTTGGTAACCTGCCCTTCCCTCCTCTCCTTCTCCCTTCCCCTCCCCTCCCCTCCCCTGGCTCCCTCTCTCTTTCTTCTCTTTTCTCTTATTGAGAACAGATCTCACTGTGCAGATCAGGCTGGGCTTGAACTTGAAGTGGTCCTCCTGCCTCAGCCTCCCAAGCACTGAGAGGAACATGCTGCTATACCAGGCCTCTAGACTTTCCTTAGCTTGAATTATTTCCAAATAATTTTTAAAAATATGCCTTTGTTCATTTTTAGAATATATATATTCTAGTTTTCTTTTTCTAGTCCTGGAGATTAAACCCAGGGCCTTTGCACTGAGCTATATCCCCAGCCCTTTTAACAGGGCCTCGTTAAATTGCCGAGCCTGGGTTTAAATTTGTCATCCTTCTGCCTCAGCCTTCCACAGTGCTGTGATCACAGGCATAGTCTTCACAGCCAGCTTACCTTCTTTTTAAAAACATTATGCACGTTGGACTGTAAAGGCTGGGAAGCCTTTGTGTCACCTTGTGTGACCTGCCACCCAGAGCAGAGCTCCTTGGCAGCACCCTGGAAGGCAGACAGCTTACCTGCTTGTGCTCGTGATCAGAGGTTCATGGCTTTCAAGACACCATATGTCAGCTTTGGGTGGTGATACGGCCAAAGTGTGTGTATGGAAGATTCTGACTATCCCACTAAGACCATGTTTTGGTTATACAACTTAGGCAAAAATGGGCCTTAAAAGCGAGAAATTTAAAAATACATTTGATTTTAATGTCCCTCGAGTGTGCTCCCTGCTGAGTCTCTTCCCAGGTTAGGGTTCTGAGCAATCCCACCTGCCAGTAGTCCCTCCCTGAAGACACGCAGCTAGCTCCTCTGCCTTCCCGAGTGTGTGTGTGCTCGTGTGCGTGTGCGAGTGCATGTGTGTGTGTGCCTGTGTGTGTGTTGTGTGTGTGTGTGTGATATCACTGACTCCACGGCATGGGACACCCTGGGGACTTCTCTAACTCGTGTCCTTGCAACCTGAAATTGTTGGAGAGGGAGTACCCAGGCCCTGGCTCACGGGAGATAGCAGCGACAGTCGCCAGCTGGCTGCTGTGCTCCTCCCTGGCTCCCTCCCAGATTCATCCTCGTGCTGCTCCCCCCCAACCCCTTTCACTGCTCCTGCTCTGTTAGACCACTTCTAAATAACCTATGCACACAGCTTGATTTCAGATCTCACTTCTAGAAGGAATTAGGCTAAGATAGTGCCAATAAAAAACATCTAAAACTCAAATGGGAAGGATATTAACTGCGAATCAACCCAAATCCCATAGTCCAGCTGAACAGCAGGATAATGCAAGATCAGTTCCAAAACTAACCGTCTTTTCTGCCTGTGGCATAATCTTCCTCCTCACCTGCCCGTTTTCTTTGCTTTGTCTTTTCTCTGGTTCTTCATCTCCTTGCGCGTCATTTTACTACTACTGTCTCCCTCACACTTCTGCTCTTTTCTTCTCCATGATTCTTCTTATTTTCTTCCTTTTCTTTCCCCTGAAAGCAGAGCTAGGAGTCAGTCTAGTCTAGCCTGCTGGACCCTTGAGTCCTGTGGCCTTACCTCCTTGAGACTATTCACAAATAGGGAGAGAAAGGTGGGATTAAGTTATGTGCTCTCCAGACTGAGGATTCTAGAAGTTTTGCTGAGTAATGGTGATGCTGACCTGTATGAGTCAAACACTGGGACAAAGTTCCTGATACCCACACCTTAAAGGAGGACAGGTTTATTTATTTGCTTGTTTATTTATTTATTTGTCTTTTTGAGACAGGGTCTTGCTATGCAGTTCAAGCTGGCTGTGAACTCACTTTTGTAGCCCAGGCTGGTCTTGAACTTGCACCGATCCTCTTGCCTCTGTCTCCCAAGGGCTGGGAATACAGGTGTGTACCACCATGCCTGGTGAGGACAGGTTTATTTTGACTCTTGGTTTTGAAAGGTTTAGCCTGTGTTTGGTTCCCTCCAAGGAAGAAATGGCGTGGTATAAGGGGATGGCAGAGGGAAGCTGTTCTGACCACTGCAGCCAAGAAGCTCAGAGGGAAGGGGGGCACCAGGCCCAGGATTACACCTTTCCAGGTCAGCCCCCGATGACCCACTCTTCTGACCAGGCGCCACCAACCTACAGTATATTTAGCTATGAAATCTTCAAGAGATGAATCCTCTGATGAGAAGAGCATTCCTACGATCCAGTCACCTTCCAAAAGCTTCAGCTCTAAGTAGATGAGACTTTTGGAGACATTGTAGATAAAACCCTAATAGATCCATAATAAACACTGTATGACTATAGAACTTGCAAGTGAAGTATATGCATAAGGAGATGATGACTTCCTTAATATGAAAGTATGGTTGAAAAATATAATTATTAAAGTGCCTGCTTAGGCAGATGCAGGGAGCAGGGTTCAATCTCTGGCATGCCATGAAGGCCCCACACCCAGGGCATGCTGAGGTGGCAATTGAGACTGGGCATGGTGGTGCAAGCCTGTAATCCCGACACTTGGGAGGGTGAAAACAGGAGGACCATTATAAGTCTGATGTGTGTAGTGAGGCCCTGTAGATCCAGTACTAAATACATAACAAAGAAAAATATAATTAATGTTTACAGTTTCAAAAATTTATCATAGTAAGTTTCCATCAGTGCCCCTCAAAATAAATTCCTTGCTTTGAGCACACTTATCTCATCATTCTTGCCATTTTCTGAAGCAGTTCTGGAAGTGTCTTCTCTGGGTGTTTTTAGTTGTGCTGTTATGGCTGCCTCGCTGTCTTTTTGCTTCTTGCCTCAATGTCTTAAGTCAATTCAAATTGTTTACTTTAATGGTCATTTTGAGTTTGGAGGAAATAGGAAGTTGCCTGGTGCCAGACTGGTGAATATGTGAGTGAGGTGCACGGTAATGTCTCTACAAGCTTGCTTTCTCTTGAATGGCACTCAGTAGCATTCACTATGTTTCTGATCACACTTTCTAAAGATACTCATGAAAGAGGACTTCCAGAACTGCTTCAAAAAGTACAATAATGCTGGGACAAGTGTTTGAAATAAGTGGAAGTATTTGAGGGAGATTAATGGCCATCTATATCTATATCTATATGTATACATAAATATAAATTTAAAAATCCACTGTTTATTTTGATCACAATTCTGGTCCTTCATAGTCAAAATCACAGAGTTGCCTCTCAGAGCTGATTTCAGGTATGCAAATTCCTTAGTCTACTCTTCTTTCCCTGGTCTCTTTAGCTGGGTCATTCAAAAATTATTCATCTGCAAGAGTGTAAAGCCAGAAACTAGAAAGGAGCTAGGAGATCTATGAGTAAATCTCAGGTCCTTGTTTTGTCTCAAGATGCAAAGCCAAGCCAGAGGTTCCCTGGAGGTGACTTGATGGTCTCTGTTAAACCAATGGAATGTGCACTCATTCACATTTCAAAAGCACTTTATTACCAAAATGAATGAAAGGAGAATGACATTTAAATTAAATAAATTACACAAATATCTCAAGAGACAAAGCTCCCAGTCCTCCCTGGGAATAATATAATCATAGGTCAGTATCAGCAAGGACACTCAAAAGTATTGAAATTCTGTGTTGTTCTGTTACCTGACCCCCTTCCCTCTCTGCATTGATCATACCTAGAAAAGTGGTTTGCGTGACTTTTCTGTTCTTCTAAAAGATCTTGACTGTGCAGTTCTCTTTGGTGTCTTCTCTTGCCCTACATGGGAGCACTGGGTTGTGCTTATTGTCCCAGAAAAGTCACAGATCCTTCCTAGAGCCCTGACTCTGGCTACTGTGAGTCAGTAGTCCCCTGTAGTTCTGGGGCTGGCCTGGGCATTTGGTAACGATCACTTCATCAAGTCCCCATGGGATCCAGATACTTGTTTCAAAGGAAGACTCTGACTTAGGCTGTCCTGTGACCTTCCTCTACCTCTGGGCCTGAGTTAGACTTTGGAGGAGGTGGAGTAGGAGCAGCTGGGTTGTCATTGGCTGAGGCTCTTGTCCTCCTGGAATTTGGCACTTCAAGTGCTGGGCATGGTGAATCCCAGATAACATTGTCTTCTGCCTTCCAAGTTTTGAGTTCCATTGGCAGCCAGATGGCATAATGAATTCACTGAGAAGCAGCGCCACTGGCCAAGAATTTGCGGGTGCTGGGCCAGCACCCTCTCCTTTAACTCTAGGAAGACTTGCTAGCCGACCAGTTCACTGAACACATGGATATCCAATGCAGGTCAGGCTGAAGTTAGGGACTGGGACCTTTTCCCAGGCTGGGCCAGCCCAACCTGCTGGGACATGGAACTTGGGAGAAATAGTGAGGAGAAGCCAAAAGATTTTCTGTGCACTTCCATGAAATTTTCACAAGGCAGTTGCATATGGAACCTCCAACAGTGGGGTTCCTCTGTAAATCTATATGGAGTTTCCTCTGGATATACCTCCCTAGATAGGCAGAGAACTGGATCCCTATTTTTTTTTTTTTTTTTTTTTTTTTTTTGAGACAGGGTCTCGCTGTACAGTTCAGGCTGGCTTTGAGCTCAGTTTTGTAGCCCAGGCTGGTCTCTAACTGTCACTGATCCTCCTGTCTCAGCCTCCCGAGTGCTGGGATTACAGGTGTGCGCCACCACGCCCAGCCAGGGATCCCTATTTTTGTCTTTCCTAGAGGAAGATAGGCTGAGGTCTCGAGGTTATTAAGGACACCCTGTGGAGAAAGATCTATCTGGATCTTCCCTCACCACCCCTGAGGCCTCTGAGGGGTGTAGCTGATCCTGTGAGACCTCTTTCCTCACCTGCAGGTGGGTTCCCTCTTGACTCCAGTCTTCAGCTGATAAAGGAGAGTTAACACAACTGGCTTTTTGCCAAGTAAAGAAGGATAAGGCAGATATCCTGAGGGGAGGTATATTCTCGATGGGCCTTGAGGTCAGGGGAACTGGTAGAACCCAGGTCCCCCCAGTTTGGCCTGGGTTGGCACTAGCACCCCTCTCCTTCCAAATCTCTAGTAAAAAGCCTTTGTGTAGAGGCACCAGTATCTGCTGCTAGGTTGCCAGAGCATTTTGCCAGTTGCCTGCCCCCCACTTTCCTAGGCTCCTATTCGGCCTCAAGTAGAAGGGAGCAGCCTCTCAGGGGGAAGTGAATGGAGCTTTAGGAGGCGGAGGCAACCCTTTGGTGGGCCACCCTTGGGGAGGTAGCTCTGGTGGTTGAGTGGGGGAGGGCTAGTCACTGCTTAGGCTGGAGTTTGGTATGCTGAGTGGCAGTGGCTATTGGAAAAGGAAGGGATGTGTCACCAAGACAGAAACTCCTAGGTTGTGGAGATAAGTGCATGTGGTACAGAGCTGCCAGTTATGGAGTTGAGGAATCTGGAGGAGATAAATCTTGGTCTCCTGAACTTTTCTCTGTGTCCTGTGATAGCAGGACACTCTCTACCGCCAGCCCGTGCAGGCTCCAGGACCCTTGTGGAGCTTGTAAACCAGGTCAGTGCAGTTGTCCTTATCCTGTCCTTGGCTCACTCTCAAAGTCCAAAGGTCAAAACATTCCTGGCCTGCTATGGACAGGACACAGGTGGGCAGCGTGGAGTGGATCAAGGCTTGTGCACTGCTGGTCTGAGCTGAGGCCAGAGAAGGTGAGTTACCCAGATTCTGATCCCGGTAGGTGCAGTGGCAGTGGTGAGCTCTTCCTGCTGAGGGAGGAAGGAAAGGAGGAGGGGGCGAGGGGAGAGCAGAGCCAGGCTCCTGGTGGCCATCCTCTCATCCCCTGTCACTCTCTGCAACCTTGGGATTCCCCTCCGTGGAGTCCCTGGTGCCAGGTGCTCTGGAGGCAGCATGAGTAGCAGTGGGGCCTCACAGGGCAGTCAGGGTCTCTGTGTGGAACATGCTCCCAAACATCTCCTACATGGGCCACAGGAAGGAATGGGGAGAGGGGGAGGAGGCATTAGACCTGGGGGGGCTGAAGGGCCCAGAGTCAAGAGGTGACACTGGCTAGGCTAGTGAGGCAGTATGTGCGCGCGCATGTGCACGCGCATGCGTGCGTGCGTGCGTGCGTGCGTGTGTGTGTGTGTGTGTGTGTGTGTGTGTGTGTGAAGAGGGGAGGCAAGGCCAGGTGAGGAGGGGAGCTGGTGGGCGAAGGTGCTGGATCCACTCTTGCACGGCTTCTAGTGTCCCGTGTGACCTGTCACATGTCATGTGTCCTTCCCTAGTGTTTCAGCTTCACTTTTTCTATTAGGTGAAATGAGGGTTGGGACTAGAGAAACTGAGAATTTTTCTCTCTTTGATTAGCTAGCATTTCACTGTTATCCAGGCTTTATGGGAATGTGCTGGAGATTCCAAAGAGAAACAAATAGTTTGCCAGCGCTCTGTGGTGCTGGCTGTGTTTTCTAATGTCTCCACCTGTCGGTGGCTCTCAGAAACGTGTTTAGAGTTCCGTGGAAATCAAACCACAAAGAATGCAAGTGACCCAGAAATAGGTGTCATTTTCAATAGACTCAGAGCCAGCTTTCTCTAAACTTCATTACGGTTTTTTTTTTTTTTTTTTGTAGGAGGTTGGTGGTAATTTCCATGAGTCTGATGGGGCCTACCCTTTAGTTTACGTCTGAATAGCCTTTAGTTCTTAAGGACTGTCTACTTGTAAAAATAATAATATACCCTAGAATTTCTAATAATAACATACCTCAGAGTCCATATGATTCTACCAACATAGAGCTCCCAAGGACTGGGGTGTTGGATATAACTGTGCCAGGTAAGGAACAGCCACTCCATAAATATTTTTTGAATGAATATAGGAACACGTGATTTTCCTGGCCTGTTGACCTTGTGAGGGATAAGCATTACCTGTATTTCCCTGACTCTACAGGTGACCACGGTGGAGCCACAAGAGCATTCTGTGGCTCTCCCAAGACCACAGCGCTAAGCAGAGCTGTGGCTCTCTAGCATTTAGTCCAGACCCTCCCTTTCCCAGGCTGCCTTGCAGCTGGTGGGAAGAATGTTGATCTGCTGTTCAAAGGAAGATGAAGATACAATATGCAAGGCTGGCCTTCAAGATGATTGCTGAGGCCAGGTGTGAGGGAGCACAGTGAACTCCTGTCCCGGAGAGGGTCCCGTTCCTTTCCCTCCCTCAGCCCCATTTCTCTCCTCACCTGCTCTAAGTCCCAGTAGCCCGGGTTGTGCTCCTCTGAATCACACAGGGAAAGTTCCGTGTCTCCTGGGGCCTGGATGGAGAGAAGCAGGGGCGGATGAGCTCAGAGAGCGCTCTCCGTGGCTGTGGCATGGACATGTTGCAGGCTCTGCGAGGGCACCGTGTGCCTGCATTCTTGTCCACTTGCTTCTCCGTCACCTGTCTCACCAAATAGAGCACTCAATAGAAGCATGGGCAGGTGTGTGCCAGGCTGGCCCTCCCTAGCTGGGGGTGTGGCAGTCTTCCTTCGCTTTCAAGGGTGACTGACAGATGCCTGACTGTGGGCAGTTCTTTTTCTCTCTCTCTCTCTGCAAATCTGCAAAAGTAGGATCATTAGATTTGCTTTGCTGGTTTTCTTCCTTATTATACCATAGAAAAGGAGGTGTGAGTACATGTGTGTACACATGTGTATAATTTATATACACAAAAGTATAGACTCTAACAGGTAAGTTAGATTATATCCAGTGTAATTTACTTATAAGTATATAAGTAATATGTTATATACAGAGAAACTGCAACAACTAGACATTATTGGTGAGACGAGGGTAGTAAGGATTCATGAGAGTCTCCCTGTTTGGTCTGTGGACCTGGTTCTCAAGGTAGGGGGACCGACTCTCCCTGCTCCTTAATTCGGGTTTCCGTCTAGGTGTGGAAGACAGGAGTCATTGCAGCCCTGAGTTGTCCTGGGCACTCTCAGTGCTGGGAATAGGTGATGTCACCTTCATCAGTCTCTTATGATAAACAGTAAATTTTACTCTTGGGCCAGAGCAGTCTCCTATTACCTGTAGAGCACAGGGGAAGATGGGGAGGTGGGGCATAGAATCTTGGGAGGGGAGGGTAGGGTGAACTGGGTGTGGGGGATGGGAAGACTGGGCCAGTGGAATGGGATTTTTTTGACTCCCCAGCTTTCCAGAGGCCTAGAAGGACACATGCCATCATTATTGGTACCTCACTTATTGAGATAGTAAATCAGGCATTGAGAAACTGAGACAAAGCTCAGACACAGCCTCTCCATCCATCACCAGCCTGAAATTCTCAAGCCCTGCTGAACTGTAATTAGAAGCCTCACTCTATTTGTCTGCCTGCCTACCTGCCTTCCTGCCTGTCTGCCTGCCTGCTATGTAGTTCATATTAGCCTCAAACTTACTATATAGCCCAGACAGGCCTTAAACTTCCAGACATCTTCTGCCTCAGCCTCCCAAAAGCTGGCATTACAGGTGGGCACCACCATGCCTAGCTAGGCCTTTTTAGAAAGAGGGCAGGGGGCTGTTGAGAAATGCAAATGTGCGGCATCATACACTAGCCTTTGGGTGTTCATTCAATCAGGAAGTTAACAGTAATAAAGGGTTTTAAAAAATAATATATGTATAGCTTTCAAGTGACAAAATATATAATTATTATTTAATCCTAATAAAACCCAAGAAAGCTCTGGGAGGTAGGTAATGGTAGCTAATGATATCTACAGAGAGGGAAACTGAGATTCAGAAAAGTAAGGTGGCAGAATTAAACCCTCTCCCAGTGCCCCTTGGTCTTGCTAAGGCAGTGGCTTTGAGCCCAGGTTTTGCTTTGGGTGTGGATCTTACCTCTTGGGAGCTCTGTCCTGGGACTGCTTCTCTGGCATTTTCCTGGGCAAAGAGGACTGCATCATGTATGCTGGGGAAGATGTGGTCACGCTGTACACATCCGTCCTCAAAGACACCCCCGTGGCTGATGTCATTGTACACCTGGGCTGGAAGGATGCAAGGTCAGGTTCAGAAAGATAACTACCATGGAGGACTGGTGCTACGGGGTGGCAGGGAGGTGGGGGAGGGGAGAGACGGGAGCAGGGAGAAAGGAACAGAGAGGCCTGAGGTGCGTCCCAGGGCTCTGACCTGGGGTTAGCATTGTAATATCAGCCCTGGACAGCAGAGGGCAACATGAGCTTGAGGATGCTGAACTTTCAACTCGGGCAGAAGGAAATAATTTGATGAGAATTGCTCCTCTGCAGGGACTCTAGAAGGAAAGGCCAACCCACCCACAAGGAGGCCGCTGCCCAGTATATCTTTTGAGGCTCCTGCTTCTTCCCATTTCCATAGAGCTTTTCTACGACTCCTGGTGCATGGCAGAGCCCCTAGTCTTACCAAATTCTAGAGTGGTTTCCTGAGGGAGTGATTGGAGAGGGTGGCAGGGACCCACTGATTCTAACCCAATAGCACATGGAGTAGGCCGTGGCCACTAGGGGTTGTGTGCTGAGTAGGGTCTCTGCAGAGTGGGACGTGCAACCTTGCTGGGCAACCCTAATCTTCGGTAGCACGCTGTGTGTGTGCTCTTTGGGTGTGCCTGTGCAGCGCATTGTGTGTACTTGCTGCATTTCCACATCCTGCACTTGGCCTCTGTGCGAGTGCCCACTGCTCTGTGACCCTTTGTGTATAAGACTGCATCTTGGCTTCCCCTGGGGACGTGTGCATGCTCTGTGTTTACACAGACTCACAGGTCTGACAAGGAGAGGGTCCCCAGCTTCATGGAACCAACCCTCCACCGGAGGGCAGATAAAGTGATTTGGCTTAGGATACAAAGCAAATCAGTAATGGGGCAGATGACAACCACAGTTGTCCTTCCTCAGCTTCATGGCTCCTCCCCCGCTTGGGGTGTTTATACAATCTTCCGAAACCCTCTCTTTCTCTCTCTGGCTCAGTCTTCATCTTTCAGCACTGGGGGCTGAATCCAGGGTGTTTGCACTGAACTGCAGTCCAGTTACCTCTTTTCTAATTTGGCACAGGGTCTCACTAAGTTACTAAGTTACCCAACTTGAGTTCAAACTTTAGATTCTCCTGCATCAGCTTCCCAGAGTGCTGGGATTACCTATGTGCACCACCACAGTTGGCTCTAGGCAGTCTCCTTTGACTTGGATCTGAAGTTCTTAGAACTAAGCAGCAGTTTAGAGGAGCATTAGTGTGCTCTCCTCTCCAGTCCCCAGCAGCCTGACCCACTGCACCTCCCTCCTCAGCCTTTCATGCCCCTCTGGTCTGGCTATGGCAGTGCCTGGATTTCCTTACCATGGATGTTTACCAAGAAGACCTTGACTCCGATCTTCCCATAGGTGGAGCTCAGCTAGAGGGGTTGGAGGGCATTGGGGGTAGGGAAGAAAAGGAAAAGAATGTTCTGAATGGGTCTCAAAAGTGACTCCCAAAATGCACTTCAGAGAGGAAGCCAAACAAGCAAGCAACACTGAGAGGCTGGGCCACCAAAGACAAAAATAGCAGCAGAACATAACACTTTTCTCTGGAGTGTTGGCTGAAGGCACTTTGAGAAAGTGGGACGGAAATGTAACTTGGCCTATGTGGCAGGTACTTAAAGCCACTGTGCCCCATCTCACAGGACCAGATTTTTTCATCCAGTAACTTACACTCTCAGCTCTATCTCCTTTCCAATTTTATGGCTTCATGCAGAAGCTGCAGGAAAGGATGAGAGCTCAGAGAGCTCAGACTTCTGCCAAGGCCAGAGCTCCAGGACAGGCCAGGGAGGCAGGCAGAGGCTCAGGGTGGGGCGTAGGGCCTTCTCTGCCTCAGTAATGGTCACAGCAACTCCATCAGAGCCCCTGCCCTCAGGTGTGTGCAGTCACAGTGTCCTGAGCATCAGGGCATTGAGCTCAGTGCTCTTCTGTCCTGGGTTGGCCAGTGAGTATGGGAAGAGTCACATAAGCCAGTAGCCAACAAGACCCTGCAGAGGTCCTGCTAGCGCCTGAGGGTGCTTGGCAGGGCTCTGCAGGGACTCACTGTCAGGAACCTGCTTAGTAGAAAGCATCCTGTCCTGCTCACATCAGGAGGCTAAAGGCCCAAGGCCTCCTGGAATAGGAGTGTGGGGGATGGATGTGTGTACACCCTCATGTTAGGGCCTCACCTTGGCTAGGGCTTTGATGCCCATCAGGTCCACAAAGCTGACACCACTCATGTCCAGAACAAGAGTATGGAAGGTGACAAAGGGTGGGACACTGGCCAGAGTGTCACTGGGCTCTCTAGGGGGCTCACACGGGGCAGCTGAGGTGTCCGGGCTGAGAGTGACGTAGGATATGCCGGCTCCATTGGCCAGCGTCTGGTTGTTGTTGGGGTCGGTCGGGGTTGTGTTCTCAAAGTCCTGCTGAAGTTCCTGCAGGGAGACCGTCTGGGGGTGGCGGTCAGGGAGGGGACAGTCAGGGACCATGGAACGGAGGTGGACTGGGCTGCAGCTGAAGAACCAGTGGGAGGGAACAGGTTAAGGTATGACTCAGCTTGGAGGTGTGGACTTAGACCTTGAGAAGCCTGGAGGAGAGCCCCCGACTCACTGTGGCAGGGCCCATGAGCTTGGTTTTCCACGCCCTAAAGAGCGGAGGACCCTTCCACTGGTGCCCCAAAGTCTTGGCCATTATGCTCTGGGAGGAAGTTCCCTTGGGAACAATGGTGCTTCCTTCTGCATTTATCTATGTCTGACTGCTTCTCTCTACATCTGACTTCCTCCCCAGACTTGCTGCTTGAGGTTGGACACCATCTCCGGAAGTTCCCTGCTGTGCCCCTTCTGGGCTTGTTAATGGGTCCTGCCTTAGCCAGTACATGAGAGGGCAGTGGCTTCCCAGGGAACTGACAGTGCCTCACTCAAGAAGATTGCCTGACTGGGCTGCCCTGGGGCAGTGCTCAGGGACTTGCTATCTTTTTCAGACGGAAGTTGGGGTGCAAGGGACAAGATCTGAAGGAGTGGCCTCTGTTCACCTTGGTTTTCATGAAGAGAGATTTCTTCTGCTGTGTGGGCATCATCCTCTTCTCCTGCCTGCGGAGGTGTTTTTGCTTGGCAAGTAGGACTTTCTGGGGGTCCATACCTGTCTGTGGGAGGAGCACCAACAGCAGCTTTGATCTGCACCCTTTGTGGGACTGGCCTGCTCTGAGCCCCAAGTCCCTTTCTGCTTCCATCTTCTGGCCACACCCTCTCAAGCCTTTCTGGCCACCAAACTCAAGCCTTACCTTGGCAATGACCTTTTGCCTGAAGATCTCTGAGTTGGCAAAGTAGAGAGGGGAACAGTAAGTGACGATCTTAATCCCTTCGATTTCCTGGACCTGTGACATGGAAACTGAGCTCAGGTTGCAGAAATGTCTGTACTGTTTTTGCTGGGCATAGTGGTGCACACCTGTAATCCCAGCACTTGGGAGGCTGAGGCAGGAGGATGACAGTGAGTTCAAGGATAGCCTGGGCTATATAGTGAGTTCAAGGCCAGCCTGAAAAAAAAGTCTTCACTTTTTTTTTTTTTCTTTTAAAAAACACATCTTACATTGGGGGTAGTGCAAAAGGAGGTGACCAACACCTGGGTTACCTACCCTGCTGTACGTCTTGGGGTTCACATAGATGTCAGTGTCCATGACCCGGGCCAGCGCATAGCCATTTCGACTAGATGAAGAGGAGAAGAAAACAGGAGGATGCCGATGGTGGGGGTTCTGGAAAGATGCAGGGTGGAGGCAGGGTAGGACCTGCTCCCTGGGCTTATGTTTGCTTTTCTGCACTGGAACTCTCCTGGCAGCCTGTGGTGAGGGGGTGTCACCAGGTAGGTGACAGGCATGCCCTTGGTGTAGCTCCCTGACTGCTTAGGGAAGGTGTGGTACACAAGGTGACACACTTAAGTGGCCCTGAAGTCACCACTTCCTGATTCTAAATTCTCCATGCTTGGTCTTAGCCAAAAGGCTGAGAAGTGATTCTGAATTCTCAAGAAGAGAAGAAAAGGTGTCTTCGGTCTTCATTGTCCTCCCTGCATGGCCTAGCCCTGATCTGTGGTGCCCTTGGCCTTTACTAAGGAATCCTTTCTAGGACAAGTGTGCATCTGTCCTCTGCCTGGTGCTTCCCTGGGGTGGGTCTCAGTGCGTCTGCAGTGTGGCTGGCGCATTTGGAAGGATATTAGGTCCTACCCACCTGCTGTCCTTTCCTCTCTTTGTGTCTCCGGACTTTCTGGTCTGTGATGGCCCCTCTAAGGGTCAGGATATAGGAAGCCAGATAGTCCAGCCATCCTGTCTGGGTCAGGGTTTCTCCAGGCCTGGTAGCACCTCCAGAGCCAAGGTGGAGGGCAAGTGAGTGACCTAAGCTGGGGCTCCTTGGCAAGCTGGCCTACTGACCCCTCTGCTGAGCTGGGGTGGGGGGAGGCTGTTAACTTACAACTGGGTCTGGAAGACCACAACCAGGATGGAGAAGGCGACGCCCACTGCCACACCATAGGGTAGGCTCAGGAAGAAGGAGGACAGGAAGCTCACCACCCAGACACACTGTGAGGAAAGAGAAGTCAAGAGCAGGCTTGGGGAGAAAAACTGCCTCTCTCAGGAAGTCTTCCAGGGTTAAATAAGGTCACTCTCTGCTAGCACATTTTCAGACCTATCCTTTCCTTTATAGTGAAATTGTGCAATGTTTTACATATTTGTGGTTTGGTTTTACTTGCTTGTTTTCCTTAAATTGAATGTGGCTGCCTGATCTCTCCCTCCCTCCTGCTCCCCCTTCCCCTCCCTCCTTTTCTTCTTTCCTCTGTCCCTCTGTCCCATTCCTTCCCTTCCTTTCCCTCCCTTCCCCCCTCTTCTTCCTTTTCCCTTTTCTCTCTCCTTCTCCTTGGTGGGAATCTAACCCAGCAGTCTACACATGCTAGTCAAGTACTCCACACCCCTAGCCCCTGCCTGTTTTAAAGACAGAGACACTAGCCTGCATAGGAAGGCATAATTCAAGCATGTACCTTGAATCTGATATACCAGGGTTCAGAGTTAGGTTCTCTTACTTGTGTGAGTGGTAGTTTCCCAATGTATAAACTTTTTTCATAAAAGGACTAAGTAAGTAGTCAGGAATGCAAAGGTTCAAGCCCTGTGATGGGACCAGTAGGTAACTGGCAGCTGTGAGCTTTCTTTCTAACAGCAGGCTGTGTGTACATTGAGAATCCTTTGCACCTGAACTGATAGCTGGGGTGGGGACCTGATTGCATGGGCTGCCTGCCATGGGCCATTAGTGACCCTCAGATTCCTTTAAGGATCAGTTGTCCAGATTCCTGCTGAGGACCTTTGTCAAGATCAAGTGAAAACACAAAGCACTATGGAAATACAGGGTGCTACTGCCAAAGCAAGGAGATGGTTGGAAATGTGAGAGCAACCCTTAGGACTTGATGCTTCTTCCTGTCCCCATCCCAGGCTCACTTGGGGGGCCTCAGATGGAACACTCACTTCTCTGGCTTTGGGGATTTGCTTCACTGCACCAAAGGGGTGAGCCTCCCTGCTCTGTAAGACAGGACAGCCCAGAGGGCTGGAACTGGAGACTTGGAGTTTCCATCCCACTCCACATGTTTCCTGTGCGGTCTTGGGTGATATACTTAACCATCCCAGCTTTGATGTCATCATCTTTAAAGGAGGTTATTAAATCCTCTCTTTAGTTATGGTGGGCCTTACGTGAACGTAATGCAGTATGGTCAGTACACAAGGCCTCTCTTAGAGTGCTCAGTGGGGGACGGAGTTGGCGCATGTGGCTAATCGCACACTAATCAATCTACTAAACTTTCTTATAAAATGAGTCCTTTTGCTGTTTTGGAACTAGAATCCATGCAAATAATAATAGAGAAGCTTTACAGAGCACAAATGCAAATCAATATTGTCGCAATTCAAAGCCATCCTCAGGGTAAAGATAAGATACCCATCCCACAGGGAGATTAAGGAACTTGCTGTTGGTCACAGAGCCAGTGAATGGCTGAGTTAGGATTGTGTGTGTGTGTGTGCGCGCGCATGTGCGTGCGTGCGTGCGTGCGTGTGTGTGTGTGTGTGTGTGTGTGTGTGTGCAGGGTCTCACTATGCAGCTCTGACTCATTAGTGATCCTCCTGTTTCCTGCCTCCCAAGTGCTGGGATTACAGCTGAGTTAGGTTTTGAACCCAGGATGTCTCTTGCAGAATCTGGACCCCTGGTCTCTAGACTATGCTAATGAGGAAGCCATACAACAGAGGGCTCAGCCTTAGGCCAGTCTGTGGTGTTGGAGAAGGCTCAGGGCCGGAGATGGGTGCCTGGAGGCTGCCCAGTACCTACACAGTCCAGCTTGCTCTTCCTCCATAAGTAGTAGGGATCGGTGAGCTGCTTGAGAGAGTTCTTGAGGTTGACAGCTATCAGAGCTCCCAGCACAGCCTGGAGAAGCAGAGCATTGCTTGGTGTCACCTGGAGTAGCCAATTCATCTGCCCTTCCTCCACAATCTGGCCCTGCAGCCTGGCAGAACAGAACTGTAGCCCTGCAACATGCCCCCAGTAGAACCCTCAAATCTCTCACCCAAGCTGTGGGTTTCGTCCCAGCTGTGTCCTTGTCCTGCCTCTTCCCTCGTCCCTACTCAGCCCATGCATAAGGCCTCCTGTGGGACTGTACATAGTGCCTGCAGGTCAGGCTCCAAGGCTAGCCAGAGTCTGAGACCAGCCCCAGTCTGTGAACTGTTTCACCAGCCTCAGTCTCTCTCATATGCAGAACGGAGAGAATAAAATCTCCTCATCTACCTTACAGGTTGTGACTGACTAAGGCTGATAATGACATTGCTTGGTCACCATGGAGTACTGCCCCAATGTTTGAGATGGCTGCTCCTGGAGCCTCCCACGGTCTCTGTTCCCCAGCTGGGCTCTTACCTTGGGGAGAGGGTACAGATAGGTTCCCAGGACCAGCATGGTGACCATCACCACCAGAGACACACACAGGCTGGCTACCTGTTCAGAAAGAGAGTTGGGAGCAGAAGAAGGCTGGCTCTTGGCTCGTTCCCATAGATGCCTTTTGTGGCATGGAGATCAGGCAGGAAGAAGAGCTGGTCTGGGCTACAGTGCCTGGCTTCTCGGCACAGCTGTTTGTTAGCCCCCCTGGCTTCTCGGCACAGCTGTTAGCCCCCCTGCGTGGCTCACCTGGGACCTTCCTCCAGCTGCATCCACAGCCAGAGTAACGGAGAGCGCACAGCAAATGACGTGGATTTTAAAGAAGGAGCCGAAGAAGTTGCTGCAGCCCAGGGCGATCATCTCCTGTGGGGAGAGGGGCTGCTTGATTGTGGAGCAGGGGCCAAACTAGTGGGCCATGCAAGTTGGATTTTGGGCCTATGACTAGAGAATGACCCTGTGCTATAAAGTCATATGCTGCCAGTAAAGAGGAAGGCAGCCTCTTGGGGTGAGTCCCCTACTCCTGCTGACTGCCTCATCTCAGCTCAAGGAACCAAGGTGCCTCTTGCATGGCTTTTGTTGGTGTCCCCCCTACTTCCTCCCCCAAGCTACCTACCTGGTTAGAATCGACATTGTAGCTGTGCTTGCCAGCCAGGGTCCGGCCCATAGCCAGGTTGATGACGTAGCCCACAATGGCCAGGGAGAAGGCCGTGCCAATCATGTCCTTCCACTGTGAAACCACAGGTGACACTGGAGTGGGGAACCTGCCAAGGAGCCAGAAAGGAGGCACCCAGGGGTGTGAGGAAATAGAGGCAGCCGAAGCTGTCATCGCCTTCAGGACCCCACCGGGCCGTGGTATGACTGAACTCACCCAGGCTCACGTGGAGCAGCCTCATGTCTTAGAGAACCTAACCTGTGCAGCCTAAGGGCTAGGCCCTCATTCATCTGTGCCTGGGCTCTGCCTGGTCCCCAGTACTGTGTCTTTCTCTCCCTTGCCTGCTTCTTCTCTGCAGATCAAGCTTTGTCTCCATTTTCTGGGGCCCTAGCATGCTGCCTGGCATGGTTTGGCTGATCCAAATAGCTTCCTTTCTGCATGAAGCAAAGGAGCCAGTGCGGAACATCATGGCAAAGATACAACAAGGAGCCAACCAGAGAGGGTCGACAACCGGCAGCAGACAGCCTTCTCGTGACCAGCATGGGCTGGCTGTGTGGTTCTTCTTAGTAAGAGGCAACAGTGATAATTTACCTATTGTCAGTGTCACGCACTTTCTCATCTCTCCTTCCCTTCTTCTTTCACTCTCTCCCTTTCTGTTATTGTACTAGGGATTGAACTCAGGGCCTTCACCCTGAAATACATCTCCATCCCTTTTAACTTTCTTTCTTTCTTTCCTTCCTTCCTTCTCTCTTTCTTTTTCTTTTTGAGACAGGGTCTCACTATGCAGTTCAGGCTGGCCTTGAGCTCACTTCTATAGCCCAGGCTGGTCTCGAACTTGCACTGATCCTCCTGCCTCAGCCTCCCAAGTGCTGGGATTACAGGCGTGTGCCATGATGCCCGGCTCTCTTTCTTTTCTTTCTTTCTTTCTTTCTTTCTTTCTTTCTTTCTTTCTTTCTTTCTTTCTTTCTTTCTTTCTTTCCTTCCTTCCTTCCTTCCTTCCTTCCTTCCTTCCTTCCTTCCTTCTCTCTCTCTCTCTCTTTCTTTTGATAGGGTCTTACTAGGTCACTAAGTTACCCAGGCTGGGCTCGAACTTGAAATCCTGTTTTACAGCCTCTGGTCAGGTGGCTGGGGCTTCAGGGCTGCACCTCATGTCTGGCCTCCAGTGACCTCTATCTGAGCCCAGGCTTCAATGGGAGGCAGACTTTGGGCCACCTTGACTCACCCACGTTGGATCTGTCCCACGATCTGCATGTGATACTTTTGGGGCATCTTGTAGCTCCCAGAAATAGCTGTTGCCACCACCACCTGCAAATTCCAAAGTGCAGAATGTGGATGGGTCCTAAGTTGGGCTCAAAGGGTGCTTCCCAAGTTTGTCTTCTATGTGAGCCCCACATTCTACTCCTCTGAACCTTGGGGCAGCTGTGGGAGAAGAGGATATGAAGAGCCACACATAGGGACATGGAATGGATTCTCTCTTGTGACTTCCTGTCCCACTGGCTGCCAGTGGAGAGGTAGGGTGGGGTGGGGTGGGGGGGCCTCCAGCCCTGCCTGCAGTGTGGGTCCTCTCCTCACAGTCCCTCCTTCCTGGCTCCAAGCAAGGTCCTTACCACAATCACCTCTGTGGGGATGGGGAAGCGAATTTTGTGCATGTATCGAGCATTGAGCTCCTTCACCACCACCAGAACAAGCCCGCTGATGAGGGCGAAGATGAGTGAGGCGATGTTGGTGTCGGGGAGGTTTTTGCAAATGTCGATGAACGTCTGGTGGAGAAAACATCATGTTCACAGATCTTGCCCTTTCTTCACATATAGCCCCACCCTGGGCTGCCTGAGCCAGGGAAGAGATGCCCATCAGCGCTAACAACAGAGGTGTATGAAGGCCGTGAACAGTGTCTCACCTGCCACCACCCCCTCCCGAAGACACCTCAGGAGCTGGGGTAAGACTGCTTTTTCTTTTTCTCTACAAGAACTCAGACTGAAAGTGGAAGGATGGAGATCAGATTTAAAGAAGGACTTCCCAGGCAGGGAGGGGTAAGACCTTGGAACAGGGAACCCATGGAGTGCATCTCTCATTTTCTACAGGATTAACTGCAGTCTCGGAAAGCCCTAGAGGCCATGTGTTTGATCCCTGCCTCATGGTGGGAAGCTCCCCTCAGAATCTTCTCTGAACAGCAGCTTGGCCAGCCCTTGCTGAGGACATCTCAGAATAAGCAGCTCGCAGCTTCCTCAGACGGTTAACCCTGCTCTTGTGATAGCTCAGTGCCTGCCTCACTTGCAGGTGCGCCCCAGACTCACAAGGACGATGGACCCTGGGCCTGAGTAGGAGGGGATGGTGAGTCCGAAGATGTACTTGAGCACGGAGATCAGGATCTGCAGGCCGGCAGCTGTCATGAAGCCCCGGACAAAGGACTCAGAGAGGTAGATGGCCACAAAGCCAAACTGCATGAAGCCCAGGCTCATCTGGAAGGGACAAGGGGGTTGTGGAGAGATCCAGAGGGGCTATCTGCTCTGCAGCCTACCTGACTCCAGCCCAGGTCTGGAGCCCCACACAACATGGGACAGCAGTGGCTCTCAGGAAATGAGTCCTCTGTGACCTTGTAGTGCCCTTCCCTGTGCCCTATGTGCCTGCTACAAGATATCAGTTTTTGGGGACACGGGCCTCTTTGTTAATTCACCTCTCTTGATTGTAAAGCAAGCCTGGCTGTCCCTCACTGCTTCCTGTCTTGAATAATAACACCATCGTACACCTGGTTGCCTAACCAAAAACTTGGGGTTCTTCTTCTCTGTCCATATCCAGTCTACCACCATGCTCGGTAATGCTTTTGGTAAAATGTACCCTGTGTGCCCTGATCTTTCTTTCCACAGCCACCATCCTGGTCTGGACCCTTGTCACTCCTTCCCTGGGTCTCTGTATGGTTCTTGCCATTCCCCACATAGGCTCTAATCTACGTCCAACCACTTCCTCCGCAGCCCCAACGATCCTTATAAACTGTTATTTAGACTTGAGGCCATTATTTAGGGGACACAGCATGGACTTCTCTCTCTGGCCCCTGCCTGTCTCTGTTCTCTTTCTGCCCCTGTGCCATGCTCCTTGCTGGTCATACTCCTTGTTAGGTCTCCATGCTTCTCCCCCTGCTGGGATCACCCTTCGGCACCTGTTCACTCAAATCCTATTTAAATTCTACTTATCATTTCAGAGCTCAGACATTCCCTCCTCTTTGAGGTCTTCCTGGCTTTTTCTTCTCTTTTCCAATAGCTATTTGTACATAGCTGTACTGTGCTACTTATCTCTACATACACATTTATCTATTGACATAGCTACTTCCTCGGCTGGCCAGGAGCAACTTGTGAACTGAACCTCTTTCTGACTTATCTTTGTATCCTTAGGGCTTAGCCCAGTTCTTGGCACAGAGAAACAATCAAACACACACACACACACACACACACACACACACACACACACACACACAGAATGAATGAATGAATGAATAAATGAAGGGTGTTTGTCCCTGAGGCTGCTTCTTGTGCTCATGCTCTATCATGCTGGGCCTCCCTTCCTAGAACTTAGGAACCCTTTTCCCTCCTTGGTAGCAGCGAAGGTTCTGTTGTGTGCTTGCTGCATGTTTGAGGGTGGCAGAGGATGGAGGGCCCTCCATAGATGCTGCAGAGAATCGGGGCAGTGGAAAGAGGCTGTGAATCTTCCTAGGAAGCTTTAAAACTCAGAACAATTTCATCACTCCTGCTGGACTTAAGTATGGTCTACTAGATGCAGGTGAGAGACTACTCGCAATGTTTAAAATCATTTTGGGCTTGGGAAGGGGTGGGGAAGAGGGAGGAGGTAGATTTGACATTGCCTCAGGGGCTTTGAGGCAGGGGCAGGGTGTTCTGGTACTCTTCTGAGGCAGGGCCTTGGTGGGGTTGGGACGTCTCCCTCACCTGGATGATGGCAGTCAGGCAGGCAAGCGTCGCTGACACGTGCAGCCTCTCTGTCTCCATGGCTGCAGTGTCTACATAGCTCTTATTGGTGGCATTGTTGAAGGCCTGGAATTTTGACTCTGGGGCCAGCTGCAGGCAGATGTTACCAACCAGGATGCTGATAACGGCAAAGGTACCTGTGGTGTCCCATGTAGCCGGTGAAAATCAGAGGTTTGGAGCACACTTATAGAAACCAGCCAAAGGCCCAGGGATATGCCCCAACCCCCAGGGGATGGGTTCCTTTATCAGCACCATCCCTCTCTGTACAACAACAGAACTATCATTCATATCTAGCCACCACCTACACTTTTTAAGGTGTTCCTGCCCCACCTGTCAGTGTGATCTCATTGGACGCATGAGCTCAGAACTATAAGCAAATCCTGCAGCAGAAAGCAGCCCTGCTGACCAGGTCCTTTCTCTCCATTTCATTTAGCATCAGAGAACTCCAAATGTCCTTGCAGTGGACTGATGGGACCAGCCTGGACATTTAATGGTGGTTTCCTGATTGATTTAGCCTGAGTAGTGTATGGTGTATCATGCTCTGTCCAGTCCTCCTCTCCTGCCAGGGAGGGAGCTAGAACAGGTCATGCTAACTGATCTCACAGATGCTCAATGGTTTCTCCAAGGTCACTGAGGATAGTCAAGGTCACAAAGGACCTCCAAGGTCACTGAGGACCTGGTGCCAATACAGCAGTTGGTCATCTCTTCAAGACCTACCCACTCCAACTCTGGGAGAAAGTAGATGGAACCTGAGCTTCTGTCACCATTCCACCCATTCCCAGGGTCCAGATCATCCTGTCTGGAAAGGGACATGGGCTTACCTGGCACCATCTGGTGCACACTCCCCAGGAAGAAATATGGCAGGAGGGGGAAGAAGGAGGAGTAGAGGCCGTTGACTGCAGGGAGGTTGGCCAGCAGAGCAAATGCCATGCCTACAGATGACGAGGAGAGTGAAGGCTTAGAGACAGTTGGCTTATGGAGGTCATGGAGGGTTGAGGCAGGGGTAGGGAGAAGACTAGGAGGAAAGAGCAGGCCAGTCCTCACTGAGGAGCTTCTCACCTTGTGGCACCTGGATGCATCCCCCACTGAGTCCGCCAAGCAGGTCAGGGAGAAGGTACTCCTTGATCTTATACTTGGGGAGCCAGGAGAGCACCGGAAGCAGCCCAAAAACCACAGTTTTGATCTTGGTGGAGGAGCATCTGCAGGGAAGAGGGCAGGTTGGAGAGGTTGGCCACAGCCCGTTCCCACATGCCTTCGCAACCCACTTGGTTCTCAGGTAGGATTCTGGGCTCCACATTGTGCTGCCTTCCAGCTGCTGAGGAGAGCAGCAGGAACTGTTTCAGGAGAGCTCCCAAGCACGCCCTGGCATGAGCTGGAGGTCTCACTGCAGGCTTCTTGTCCAGGAAGTCCATAGACTTGGCTTTGCAGTGTGGATCTCGTGGTGGCTCAGCCATGAACTTGGGCTTCATGACCCTTCTCTGGGAAAGGCTTCTCTGAGCTCTTGTTGGGCAAGTGCAGGTCCAGGCGCCCTGGTCTGGGCTCCTGCATCTCTGCCCACATCCTGTGCTATACTGAGTTACCTTTTGTCTATCTGCAGACAGCAAACCCTGCCATAGCAAGGAGTCTGCCTCTCTTGTTCATACTGTACGCAGCTGCTATTAGAGAGGCTGCTTAGCAAATATTTGTGGAATAAAAGAATGAATAAGTAATAGAGTAGGCTGGTATTGAAACTTAGGGAACGGCCTGTTGTCTTTCTTTGAACTTTCCCCAAAAGGAAGGCTCTGTTCCCTCGCTGGGGTGCAGCTTTGCTGACCCCTGTCCTTGCTTTGTGTGATGGCTCCATCCCAGAGTTCTTTGCTGGAGAATGCATCGCAGAGGAGGGAAGGACGGGAGCCTGTTCTAGGCCACTGCAGGGCGGAGGGTTGATCCTTCCTTGTTTGTTGAACACCTTGAGGTCCTTTCATGGGAACCCAGGGCGGTAGGAACAAGGGTGACAGCTGCTGGATTGATGACTGGAACGGGGTGGGGGCCTTCGCTTTTCTTCTCCCAGTTGAAGGTACTCCAATATTTCGGGCCCGTCTGTGACTCACCAGCCTGCCTGATTAGGCTTCTTTTCCTGTCCAGCACTAACTCTTGCTCTTTGCTCTTGCTCAATAATAGTTTACCTGACACTGGGTCCCCTGGATGTCACCCAAGACTGAAACCAACAAAGGTAATGCTTTGGGTCCTGGAAAGTCCAGGGAGATTTTTCTGTCCTAACAAACACCCATATGAAATGGCATCGCCATCAGCCTCTGACTGCTTGGTCTCCTCTAGGACTTCCAAGTGCCTCTCCCATCCCTGGGATGGTGGAGGGCGGGGGTTGGACTTGGTGAGCTGCTTAGTGCATCCCTGAAGTCTAGTCCTAGGAGAGAAGCACGAGCTCTGTTAGGCTGTACTCTCCGTGGCAGGGAAAACTAGATTTCACGAATAAACAGCTGGCTGGGAAGAGCATAACCACTCACTTGAGGGCTAGTAGCTATCTCACCAGCGTTCCTTGCATTTCTGCCATATGCAGGGAAAACGATATGAGGTTGGAAAGGAGAGGAGGGGGCAAGGCCAAGTAATCACACTGGGCCCTTGGAGATGCCCCCGAGGAGGAGGGCTCAGCTTTCCAGGCAAGCATTCATCAGAAGACCTTCTGCACGGCAGGCCCTGTTCACGGTCTTATATCTACATCATGGGCACTGTTAGCTTCCTGCCTCTGTTTATGTTTCACATCATCTCCATCTTCTAGGACCACGGCAGACCTCCCCATCACCCCAGCACCGATGCAGCCCCACCTTGAACTCTTTGGGTATAAAGTTGGCTGAGTCCACCCATCAGAGGAGCACAGCTGTGGGTACAGACACCCAGAATTGGGGCACTCAAGGCCTTGGCTGTACCTGGGCAGAGATGGAACCTCCCAGGGGAAGCAGGGTTGGGCTGGGGCTTTTGGTAAAACTCAAGTGGGTGATTAGCCTGACCTGAACCAGTTCCACCTGTGCCTCCACTTCATCCACTGCCAGCGACCTCAATCCAGGTAACTGAATCAGCTTTTATCCCAGGGGAGTGAGTGCACAGCAGCCAGCCAGCCCACAGCTGGGCCTGAGTGAATGTTGGTCAAGGAAGAGCCCATGTGGCCTCAAGCCCTCAGGATCCACACTGCCTTGTACAACCCTTGGTGTCGGTAGGTCACCCTGCCCACCAACATGCTAGGGATCCGAAGGCGAGAAGACTGGAGGTAAGACAGACCTTCAGGTAGGTGGGTCCCCTTTAGGAGAGTTCTGGGATTTGGGACCCCCTGTAGGAATTCTCCGGGCCAGGTGGAAGAAGGACTGTCTGGGCCAGAATGAGGAGAAAAGGCATGGGGTGGTGGAGGCTTCGGGTGTTTTTGTGTAAACAGGGCACCAGGCTCCAGTGTCCTCCATCCTACAGCTTGTCCCCCCAGAGCTCCAAGAAAGACCTAAGGGAGTCTTGGGTGCATAGGGTCTAGGGATTAGGGATGCCCTACACCCTTCTCAGACTGTAGATGCTCCTGGTTCCTCTTCTCCATCCTCCCTGAGGCTCTGAGATGAGCCTGTAGGCATTTGAAGCACCCCTGCCAAGGGGGTCCTTAAGCCCCACTGAAGGGATTCTGGTGCAGGAGCAATGTCCTAGGGAGGACTTTGGTGAGGAGAGGAGGAAAGGCTAGGCCTTGGGCTGCATTACCTGAAGGCATGGCGAAGTTTCACTCCCACTGGATAAGTCCGGTCCTTCTTCTCAAACTCCTCGTCGAAGAGGGTGAGAGAGTATGCGGCTCTGTCTACCGCGTAGCGGGGCCTGGGCTGGCTCATGTCTGGAGTATTTATAAGCTTTGGGAGGAGCAGAGAGAGGGAGGGTGAAGGGCATCCCTCTCTACACAGCCAGAGCCTTCTCTGCTTCTCACTGCAGCAGTTTTATAATGGTCTTCCCCGCCCCATACAGCAAGGTGCCTCCCTTCCCTCCACCAAGTCACTTCTTCTGGTGGCCTTCCTTCCTGGACACTGGTGACACACACCTGCACGGGGGCTGTTTTGCTTGGCACCAGCACGTGGCTGGCACTGCAACCTGTAACATCACTCTCCCCCACCAACCATCAGGTGAAGAGTAGGTGGGAGTATGGGGCAGAGGTCACAGCTGGATTCAGTATGTTGAGCCTGCTTCTCCCAGGGAGGAGCCTCCCCTGCTCCACTGTCTTTCCCCAGACCTCAGTTTCTCTGGCAGAAAGGCTCTTTCTATTCAGCCAGTAGGCTTGGAACAAATAGAGAAAGCAGCATTTAGGGAAGCCAAAGGGTGGCTGAGGGAACTGCAGGAGGACCCTTCCTAAATAGGATGCCTTAGGCCTCACCCACAGGTTTCCCTGGGAGGGACAATGGCATGTTTGGAGAAGTCAGCATAGTCCGTTGCTGGCTGTCTCTCCCGCAGCTTCTGGTGCCCATCCATTCCTCCACCCTGTGTGCTGCTGTTTCTCTCCTCCTTGCTGTTTGTACAACCTCACTGATGTCCTGGGAGATGAGTTGGGTAGAGCTAGCTGCGAGGGTCCTAGAGACCCTTTCCTCCTTTATCTCTGGGCTCCTTTCCCTCTCCCCTTCTCTCCAGGGCTAGGAGAAGCTGCTAGGAGGATATTGGAATAAGAAAGGAGGAGTGGGGTAGCTTACAGGGAGGGCTTGTATTCAAGGTGTGGAGTTCAGGGTGTCTGTGGCCAGTTTGGGGTGTGACGAGCATGGGCAACTCACAGGGAAGTGGGCTCCCCTGGACTAGAGAAGGTCATCAGAGGGCAGTGGGCTGTGGCTGCTATCTGCAGAAGAGGACCCTTGCAAGAGAGAGAGAGAGAGAGAGCCTATTCCCTGAGGGTCCAGAAACCTGATTCTAGTCCTGGCTCTGGAGATGTGGACGAGGTGACTCTGTCTCTCTGATAGTCTGAGTCCTCACCAGCAAAGGGAGGGTAGCTTCCCTATTTCACAGGGGTTGTTGAGAAGATCTGAGAAGCTGAGGGTTCAGAAGGGATTAAGTAGAGCATAAGGGGCAGTGCAGATGTGCATTCCTGCCATTACTGAACCTGTGCTCCAGTTAGTGCATCCCATTCACTGGGTCTCAGGACTGAGGTCCGTTGGGAACTGTGTGCAGGCCAGGTGGTAAAACCCTGTACATGGCACCTGACTGAGGCAAGACAGGGGATGAACCTCCCTCCAGTGCCCTTGCCTGGGCATGCTTGTCAAGCGAATGATGGTATTTTAAAGGAGACAGAAGCAGAAGTGAATGGCATGTGGGACCTTTTGGAGGGGGAAATGCAGATGGCATCAGAAAAATAGCACAAGCTTGGGGCCAGAATGACATGTGTCCAAGAGCCAGTTTCTTCATCAATAAATGGGGGATAACAACAGTGCCAGGCAGTAGCTGTGAAGCTTCACTGAGATGAGTGAATGGTAATGGCCGTGATTACTATTATTAAGATGGGAGGTGTTTTTTACTCATGAGAGAGATAGTTCTCTGGCTTCTAATCCTTCACCTTGCCTGAGGCAGGGTGGCCTTGTTCTCCCTGGCCATCTTTTCCGGGGCCTGGCTTTCCAGGTGGATTTCTTAGCATGTTCTTTGGGGAGGAGTTCAGAGCTCTATACCTAGGCTTTAGGGAGATACTTGTCGTTTGGGGAATGTGTCCCAGGCCACAAAACAGACCACTTGCAAAGAAATAGCCCAATTAATCAGAAAAGAGTGCTTAGGAAAAGGGGGTGAGGACAGAAGTGCCTTATGTCGCTGGCACCTAGCAGGAAGTGACTCTGAATCTTCATCCCAAGATGCTTCCAAATGCTAGGAGTTCTAGTCATGCATTGGGGGTGCCATTAACATCTGATCCTGCCAAATCGTACTACCCTAACTCCCCCACCAATGTCCCCAATTCCTCAGTAGTACCTTTGTCCCTGTCACGGACACTTCTTTTCCCCAAGACCCTGCCCTTTCCTCCCGGCTCAGCCTTCACATTCATTGTTCCTCAGGCTTTCCTGCTCTTTCTTTCCCTGCTAGGCATCTCTTCCTGTCCTCCCTCTTTCCTTCACTCCTTCTTTCTCATTTCTAGGAGGATCCATAAAGCTCCACAGCCTTATTTTGACACCTTTGATTTTTCATTCTCTGGCCTTGTTTAGGTGAACTAAGTCGACCTGTTGGCTGGGTCTGCTCAGCAGCTCCAGCGAGCTTGGGCGTCTGCTCATACTTTCCTCCTTACCTTGGTGCCCTGACTCATTTTGCCTTTCTCAACCTGCCCATCCTTAAGACTTGGTTATGCACTTCCTTGCCCTCTCTCCTTCCCCTCTCTATCTGTGAAGCTTTTCCTCATCACTCTAGCACAGAAGGATTCATCTTTTCCTAAGACCTCCTTCACAGACGCCTGTCTAGCCTGTGCCCTGGGCATTCCTGCCCATCCTTCCAGGGAGGGGAAGAGAAAAGGGGTGTGGGTGGCAGAATTGCTTCAGAGAGGGAACAGGTGGGTGACTCAGGACTGCCCCTGCCCTTCTGGGTAGCTTCCTTGCCTCTGGGGCCCGGATGTTAGGAAGTCCCCCGGTGGTGACACAGGCCAGCAGGGGAAGAGCTCCCTGGCTTTACTGCAACACGACATCTACCCTTTCCGGCACTGTCTTCCTGTTCCCCCATTAAATGCAGCATAGCTGGGAAAGGGGTTGGGAGCTTTTGCAATGCCCTGTTGTGCACCACACACAGAAAACAGCAGCCAGTTGGAGTCAGGAAGTTTTGTCTGGGAGGAAACTTGGCTGGGCAAGCCCAATTCTCTCTTGTAGTGGTTGTAGAAATTAAGTCTTGAAGAGAGGTCAGAGGGGTTGGTCTGAAACAGGCTTTGACCCCTGTGCAAGTGCTCTTGAAGCAGGGGTTCTAGACCTCCTGGGCACAGCACTGACCTCTGCTTCCTGAGGGTGTCCCCTGAGGGGCATCAGAGTCTCCTTTCAGATTGTGCTGGTGACCTTGACTTCTAGCCAATAAGATAGGATTTCTGGGTTCTGATTCTTCTCTTTTTGGGAGAGATTGAAACTAGTTTCTGAACTGAGTTCTGTCCTCAGCCTTTTTCACTTTGATACAGGATGTGGCTAAGTTGCTAACTGCCCAGGTCTCTCAGAGTGCTGGGGTAATAGGCATGCAATACTGTACCCGAATTTGAATCTTCTTTTGAGGACTTTGTGGTGGGGTCTGCCTCCCATGCTGGCCTCAAGCTACCCAAGTCGCATGTCTGCAGGCTCAGGAGCTCCTCCAGCTCCTACCTGGTGAGGCAATACTCTCGCTTCCTAATTCCAAGGAGAAGGCTTGAGGTCAGGTAGGGTGCAGCCAGCAAAGTCACCCTTATCCCTAGCCAGTTCTTTAGGTCTTTGTACAGTGGAGGGAAGGGGAACAGGGAGGTGGAAAGGGTGAGCAGTGTGCTGGGGAGGGCCTGCCCCTTACAGATTGGCTTTGAGGTTCTCTGAGAGCTAAGGAGGTTGTAGGGGCCCAGGGGCCTTCAAGGAGGAGCGGGTACATCATATGCTGGACGAGGGGTGGGGAAGTGGAAGAAGGAGCAAGACAGGAGAGAAGTAGAAAGAACATAACGATTTGATCCCTAGTTAAACACATAGCCCTGCCGGGCGATATCAGCACTGGCCAAGGGTTCCACTGCCCTGGGTGTGTATCCAGGGGCCTCTCCACCTCTGTGCCCACACTGGGTCAGGATCAGGAATAAGAGCAGGCGCTGTGTGACAGTGAGGGACAGAAAGTGCACTCGGCTCCTCCCTGACCATGCAGGGTAGGAGAGGCAGTTTGGTCAGGAGCTGCAGAGACTGAGAGGGGCTGTGTGGCTTCAAAGGACAGAGGGAGTCAGGGAGGAGCAGAGGTAGGAAGGTTGGTGTTCAGACAGCTGCTAAGCTCAGGAGGGCAGCGAGGTCAATCTGGGGCTGGGGGACCAGGGATCTTGTGGAGAAGGAGGACTCAGTGGATCTCCTTTAGGATCAACTCATGCAAAAGGAAACCCACCGGGACCCGGGGCTGTCTGCACCCGCAGCGCGCTTGGCTGAGGTGGACTCCGTGCCTGGCTGTGGTGAGCACGCCATCACTACCACCACTGGAGGGTTCTCTTTCCTGCTCCACAGTTCACCCTGCTTTCTTAGTCTTCCGTTCTCTATCTGCTCTTACACCCAGCCCCAGGCCCTGTGCCCTTCAGGTGTTTCCAGGACAGGAAGAAAGAAAGCAGAAAATCTCCACAGCAGAGGACAAGGACATTTGGGAGCAGGACCCAAGAGCCCAAGCATGGCTTCAGTCAAGGCTGGAGGTGACCCTGTCACTGCACCCCAGCCTGGCATGCTGTTCCACTCTCCCTTTCCATGGGCCTGCATGTTGGGGGTGGGGGAGATTCTCAGACGCACCTGCACCAGGTACGGGAGCGGTCCCAGCTCCGCCAAGCCACCTTGGTGTCCTTATTGCAGGCTCCTATCTGGCTGGTCACTGTGTTCTAGGAAAGGAAAGGTTACTTGGAGGTTTTTTCTCTGCTCCAGTTGCTAATGGCTTCTGCTTTGTCCAGGTTAGGGTCCCCAGGGAAGGACACTTCCTGTCTGATCAGGGTGGAGTGGAATAGGGCAGTGTCCCTGACAGGAGGAGGAAGGCTACAGGAACCATGGCCCCCCCACAAGGCATCTTTAGATACTTTTTCTTTCTGTTATCCTCATGGTTCTTGGGTGAATCTTACACCAGCCTCATTTCCTCCTGAGTGAAATGAGGAAAATACAAGAGGTCCAGGACCATGTCTCAGGCAGGGGTAGAGCCCCCTTCTGGGACTCCTAACTTTCCCTCCCCCTTTCCCTCTGCTGACCCTGAGAGGGCAGGTTCTGAGAGAAGGAAGTAAGCTACAGTCCAGAGGACGCAGACTTAAAGCTACTCCCCCTTGTCGGGCCTGAGCAAGGTCAGGTGGGCCCTGGAACCAACATTTGGGTTGACGTGGAGATATCTCTAGGGAGATGGAGGCTAGTCTCACTATGAAGTAGGGGTCTGGACCAGAGTACCTGTGAAGGTCTGAGTATCTAGATGAAGCCTAGGGTGGCACATGGCGAATTTTGCTTGAGGAGCAGCTGTGTCTGCAAGCAGTGGCCCTTAACCCTCTGGAGGTTGGACTGTGTTGAGCTGGTCCCTGTGTCCCAGTGAGCTGTCTCCTGTTGTCTGGTGTAGTTTAAGTTACCTTGCTGTCTACTGTCTATGTGCCTATTTCCTGGAAGACTATGAGCAGTAAGGCATTAAAAAAAAGTCCCTCTCAGCCAGATGTGGTGAAACACCCTTGTAATCCCAGCACTTTGGGAGGCTGAGGCAGGGTGACTACAAGTTTGAGCCCTATCTGGGCCACTAAGTGATTCAGTGAGACCCTGTTTCAAAATAGAAGAATCTCAGTGAGAAAAGCTCTGGGTTCAATCCCCAGTGCCAAAGAAGAGGTGAAAAGCCCGTATGTGCCCCTTAGGTTTCATACGAATGGGCCTCAGAGCTGTGAATGGTGCTGGGGAGGACCACGGTAGGAGGAGGTCCTGTGTGTGCCAGGCTCCATGCTGCCCAGGCAGCCCTTGTCAGGTTCTGAATGCCAGGGCCAGTGTGAAGCCTGTGGAGGAGGATGGGGCTCTGGAGAAAGCAATCTATGAGGGTGAAGGCATTCAGGGGGACAGCCTTCTCTCATGTGGGGGGCTATGTCACACCAAGGGATGTACCCTTGAAGCTGGTGCGTAGACACAAGGGGTCCACATTCAAGAGAGGGGTTGGCATTAGGGTGGCAAAGGATTTGCTTGGCCTGAGCCGAGGATCCTCAGAATGGAAATCAGCCCACTATCTGGGGGTGACTAGGGACCTCAGACCTACTAGACGAGGAATTGGGAAGAAAGAGCCTGTGTGGCTGGCTTGTCATCCACTCCAGAGGAACTGGATGTCACTGGGCTTCAGCCTGATTTTTAAACCTTCACAGGTCTCCTTGTCCAAGTCAGACCAGTGCCAGCCTCCTTGGTGATGTTAGCAGTCTAACTCTAAACCTTTCAGTATTGAAGGGAGCTGGTTCCCGAGGGCCTACTCACCTATCGGCTACTTACAGGAGACCTACCCCTATCTGAGGGAGCTGGTCCCCTTGTCACCTTCTTGTTTTCCTTTCCTTCTACTTCTTCCAACTTCTCAGGTTTATTGGGGACAAATAGGATTCCTTGTGGACTGTGCTAAGTGCCTGAACTCAATGAGTGACAGAGGACATCTGGGAGGGCAGGAGTGGGGGACAGCCACACAGAGCAGGTTGGAGTGCCAAGCATGAAGGGCTCTCTGCTTCCCAGACTTGAAAAGAAAGGGAGAGGCACAGCCAGCTTCTTCAAAGGCTGGCGCTCTGGGGAAAGCCCCAAGGTCCCCTCCCCAGGAGGCTTGGCTCTTTGACCCCCTCTGGGTGGGGGTCTGTGGGCCTCCTCCACCCCAGCTGTCTTTCCACTCCCTCAGCTAAAGTTAGCCCCGAAGTAAGGTCCTTCACGGAAGTGGGGACCTGACAGACTCCTTAGAGGTGAAGACCTGGGGGCTGCTCCCAGACTTGGGACTAGTGTGTCCTTCCCACTTTCCTCAGCTGGGTAAGAGGTCCACCCTATGCCCAGGTGGTCCTATCATCTGTTTCCCAGGTGACCCCCTCCGGTGCAGGTGCAGTGGGCTGGGCCAGTCGGGTGGGGCTTACCGGTGGGTGAGCAGAGCAGCTGGGTAGGGCTGCAGGTGTGTCTGGGCAGCGGGCAGCCAAAAGGTGTTCTGAGGTGTGTGAAAAGGCTCTGCTCAAATAATCCAGGGAGGCGTTTATAAATAACTTCACCTCAGGGCCGCCGGGTGAGCCCCGGCTTCTGATTGGCTCTGAGGGGAAGTGGTTTTGAACACTATACCATGGCTAAGCTTGAGGAGATAGGAAAAGGAGATAAGGGGGAAAAGGCCCCAAATGAACAGCCCTTTTTTTGTTTTACTGGGGGAACAGGGCTGTTTGATGGGAGCTTGGCACTTCCTAAATCCACCTTGAAGACAATAGATCACATTCAACAGAGCCCCTGCCCTACAGGCTCCCCAAAGGCGGCAGCCGAAGAGGGACATGAGGCAGATTCCTCTCTGAGCTTGCTGTCCTGCTGCTTGTGGGCTGGGGGTCAAGCCAAATAGCTTCCTGGACAATGGGGACCTTTGAGGCCACCTGTGAGCTGGGGCCCTGGGATTGCTTGCTTTGAAGGCTGGAGATCTGGGGTGGGGGCGGTGAACCTCTGAATACCCCCTGAGGAAGGAGATGCGGTATGTCTGTGTGTGGGGAAGGCCCTGCGAGCCTTTGGGACTTGGGAGTCCTGACAGAGCTGGTTCTGTCCCTGATGTTAAGCAGCTGTAAGCCCTGGCCTTGGTCCGCCCATCAGGGAATGAGGAAAACATCCCCAGTCCTCCAGCATCTCAGGAGGCATCACCTGAGAGAACATGGGGCCTTGGGGTCTGCTAAGGGAGCTCCAGAGACTAGCTGCACGGTAGGAAAGGTGTCCTGAGGCTGGCAAACCTCCAGCCCACTGGGTCAGCTGCTTCGGAGAATCAGAGTCTGCTGACCACTGCCCAGGCTGCTGCCAGCCTTTAGGGTCAGAGATGCCTGTGGAGTGCAGAGGTGGAGGCCACACAGACAGTGGTGCTGACTGTGAGGCGCAGTGGGGAGTTTCTTGACCTCTTCTGGGAAGGAGAGACCTGCCTACATGCCAGGTGCTTTTTCCATGAGACATGTGGGGCTATGCTGTCACCATCCTGAGTTCTGAGAGTGCTCCATCTCTCCAGGAAAAAAAAAAGCAAATGCTCTGAGGTGTGGTGGAATCACCAGAGGGCATGGCTGGAAGTTGGGGTGAGTGTCCCCCTGAGAAAGAGAAATGAGCTAGCTTTATTTTTATTTTTTTGTCTTTTTTTTTTTTTTAATGTTTATTTATTTATTTATTTTTTGGTACCAGGGATCAAACTCAGGACCCTGTGCCTTCCAGGCAAGCACTTACTCCACTGAGCTGTCTCCCTGGCCCCTTTTTTGTCTTTTTGAGACAGGGTCTCGCTGTGCAGTGGAGGCTGGCCTTGAGCTCATTTTTGTAGCCCAGGCTGGGGTCGAACTCACACCGATCCTCCTGCCTCAGCCTCCCAAGTGCTGGGATTACAGGCATGAGCTAGCTTTAATACATAATAGGTCTCAACAAATATTTGTTGAACGAGTTGAAGAATTGTCTACCAGCCCAACCCAAGGGAGAGTTTGTAGATGCATGGCTTGTGGGGCTGGGGAAACACCCAGCGTCCCTGAGAGTTGTCAAGGTATAGCCAGCTATGGGCTTAAGAAAGCCAGAACCCAAGTGGACTAACCGCTAGGCTCAGGAAGAGATGTGCATGTGGTCACTACCCCTAGGAGCCCTCCCCAGGCCCTGCATGGGGTTAGCTTTGCTCCTTCTTTCCTATAGCCTTTTCTGGCTCTCCACTGTAGTACTGATCACTGGTGGCACTCACACACTCACCTGTCAGTCTGCCTCTGAAGCCTGTGTATCCCACACAGTGAGCAGCAGGCAAGCTTGTCTTGTCTACTTTTTGTATCCTTAGCACCTATATCTGGTACTTAGCAAGAGTTCAGTATAGGTTTGTAGGACGGGTCAATGATTGCTCAGTAGAGTCACTAAACAAAGCAGAAGCAGAGAGCAAGAATTGGTCCATGGTCCATGGTCTCCTGCACTGCACAGTGTTCTGGGTAGCCTGGCCTGCTCCTACTTTGGCTAGAAAGTTCCTAGAAAGCAGATGAGTCATCAGGCTCCTGCTTTTAGCCAAGTGGCAGTGGACATCAAACTCAAACAACTATATCTCTTTGCCCACTGGGGAATCTTCTGGTTGTGCATCCAGAGATCGTGTTGTCTAGTGGACAGGACTATCCAGAACTACTGGCAGGTACATGGCCTCTTTTGTACTGGGCTACCGATTGATCTGGTATGATTTTGTTAATGTGAGTTAGTGCCCCTGAGTCTGACATGCTTTCCACAGTAACCCTTGGCTTGCATACTGGTCATCTAGTCTAATTCTCGTAACAATTGTGATATAGGCATGCTTCTCTCTCTCTCTCTCTCTCTCTCTCTCTCTCTCTCTCTCTCTCTCTCTGTAACTAAACTGAGGTTAACCAATGTGAAATAACTTGCACATGGTCACAAAGATCTCGATGAAAGAGACAGGAACCTACTCTGGATTTTGTGGCTTATATCCTCTGCCTGATCCATTATCTCCTGTAAGTCTTTGAACCATCAAACCAAAGTTGAAGCCTTATCCAGCAGCTCTCATTAGGTACTTCCTGCATCTTTTTCAAGTACTTTCCAAGGTAGCCTGGACATATTGGACATATTCTAACCCCAACCCAACCCAATAGATAGATGGTAGAGCCTCCAACATGTGTGTAGATTGGAAACTTGTTGGCTCCTCTGTGCAGCTCTTCTGTATTTTACCAAAATTCTGGGCAAGCAGGCCTTATATAAGATCAGGGAAGGAGCCCAGGAGCTATAGATTAGGGCTCAGAATGTGAGATCCAGGAGGTGGGAAACCAGAGATCGGGGAGGCAGAGGGCAGGGGGGAGAGTAACTCCTATAGCTAAAAAGTCCTCTTGCAGTGTCATGGACAGAATTATAAACTATGAGATGGGCTAAATGTAAGACCTAGAGAGACAGGTGTACAGGTGACAGAAATCAAAACAGGAAAAGAGACAGAAACAAGGAGAAAGGAACAAAGAACACATTAGTATCCACTTTTAATATATGTGTTTTGAAAGTAAACATGACATTGACATCCAGAGAAACTCTGTCCTGGGTTTTGGGGACTGTTGTGCAGTTTTCATAGTGAGATGGGATCTTTAGTCCCAGACTGCTTCCTGGAGCACTGTGGAGTCTCCTTCAAAAGCAGCTTCTAGGGCTGAAAGCTGTAGTCATGCATCTGTCCAGTCCTTCAAATCCCTTGACCAAGTGTTGTGTGTAACACCAGGATCCTGCCATGAGGATGCTGAGATAAATAAGACAGAATTCTGGTCCTGAAAGCCCACTGTCTGGAGGCTGGGGACAGGGATGAGATGACAGCACTGTAATATGGAAGCCCAGGGTGCTGTGGGGGCAGAGGAGATGCTGGCTTTGAGAATAGGGAAGACTTCCTACCAGAGGGGACACAGACAGCCTGCCGAAGCCAAAGCCTGCACACCTGAGCTGTTAGCCCAAGAGAAAGTAGGGTGGAAGCACTATTCTAGAAGGGCTTTCCAGCCTGTTCCCAAGCTTTCTCTGACTTCTGAATCTATTCTACATTCTCTCATTTAAAGCAATCCCTGAGTTCCCCTCTGACCCAGGGCTTGGTTATCCTGATCTGTCCCTGTTCAATATACATGCACACAGGTATGTATATACATACACATACAGAGCAGCTTTTAGGGACTTTATGAGTTAAGCAGATAAAGCCACCATATTCATGGACCGCTCCTGTCACAGCCCACACTGAGGAGGTCTAGCTAAAGAACAGCTCTTTTCAGATGAGCAAACTGAGGCTAGTGACTGGCAGTCACTAGCAGTCAATGCCAACTGCCTGCCCACCTACAGCCTTGTTCCCAGCTACCACTGTCCAGGCTCAGGCCTCTGGCCTTTTCTGTGCCTGCTGGCTTCTTGCAGGAGTGCTATGTGGGGCTTGTGCCAAGGGTGTGGGCAGGATTGTGTTTTGGGCAGAGTGGCCCAGTGACTTAAACAAACACCTCTAGGCTGAAGACAGAGAAGTCTTCACCCTTGTCCTGCAGGGGCAGCAGCTGACCTGGCCCACGGAGGCCAACTACACCAGGTCACAGGAACTGGCTGGTCACAGAGCTCCCCACAGACAGGCAAATCCTCACCCTTCTCCCCAGGGAGGCACAGGAGCTTGGCACCCCAGCGGGGCACATTCAGCTGGCCAGGAGGGGATAGCGGACAAGGTGATTAGGGTGAAACTAGCCAGAGTTTAGAGTTCCTGAACAAGAGACCTGGCCTCCTTATGTAGCCAGTTCTGTACTAGGCTCAGGGGACACCCGAGTCGTGAGAACAGTCCTGGGGAGGTCATGACCTGATAGAGCAGGCAAAGGCCAGCTTCCTCAGCACACACAGTGACCATAGATTGGGAAGAAGCCCAGCTCCAGCCCCTAGCCTTCCATCCTGGCTCTGGAGCTCCCCTTCCATGCAGGGCAGAGGCTACATGGGATAGACTGCCATTCCCCAAAGCTCAGTACTATTCATGCAGGTTCCAGAAAGAGGAGAGAATTCTGCCAAGAACCAGAAATCGGTGCCCTGGTGGAGGATGTATTTGATGGTCTGTGCTGCTCTGGGAATGCTGAGAAGGAAGCCGGAGGTGAGCAGGCGGTTGGTGGTGACTGACAGGTCACCTGGGGCAATTCTTACTTTGAGGTCTCAGGCCAAGCCCACATTAGCTGCACTTCGGGCTAATTTAAAGATGAGGTGTTATTGGGCTTAAAGCCCCAACTCAGGGGGAATGAGTGAAAAAGAGAAGCAGGAAGTTGGTAACCTTGACTTCCCAGGCTCCATCCTGTCTCCAGGGTCTGACTTGGACAGGAAGGGAATTAGGTAGGTATCAGCAGGCTGTGACTTTAGGACAGAGAAGAGCAATGCACTACCAGATTTCTCTCCCTTGCTATTCTGTTCTCCAGGAAAGCAGTCTAAGGCCACAGTACCTGCCGCCTGCTGCTTTGTCCTCCCCAAGTGTCACCTGGCTGAAGAGTCCTCTGTTTTCCATGCTGACAGCGATAAGGTTGAAGCCTACACTGGCTGTAGGTGAAGTGTTTGGATTTTGTTTCCCGATAGTCCCTGAAGGTGAGAGATGGAGTCGGAGTAGCAGAGGACCCTGGAGACTTGAAGCTCACATCTCAACTCTGGGGTTTGTTAGCCATGTGACTTCATGCAAAATATCTACCCCCTCAAGGCTTGGTTTGATCGTAAGTGAAAGATGATATGTAGTAAGGAAAGAGGTGTTGTTGGCAGGTGAATTCCTTGTCTTCTGTAGGGCACCGCTTTGCATTCAGTCCTCCAGCGATGGCTTGCCTTGGGGACACCCTTCTAGCCCTGCACAGCGAATGGCCCTGGTCCTTTGCATCCTAACCCAGGGAGCCAGGAGTGAGGAGCATGCACACCTAAGGGACCTGCGGATAGGCAGCGTGGGCTGGGAGAGGTCTTCTCCCCCACCTTCCAGCGTTCTGGGCCTGCTTTGCCTTCCCTCTTTGGAGGAAGGGCTAAGTGGAGAGGGTGGCAGTGTGTGCGTGCGTGCTTGGGAGGTATGGGTACTGAGCAAGAACAAGGGTGCTTTTCCAAAAGGGAGGGGCCTTGGGGTACACTGTATACCTTCCTCTTGCTCTTTCCTCCCCTCACATGTTTTCTGGTCACCCGTGGTCTTTTGCCCAATCCTGGTGCAGCTGTCAGGTCACTAGGTGGGTTGGAATGCACCCTCTCCTCCTCTAGATCCCTGGAAGCTTCCTGCCTAGAATAAACGAGACTTTTTCTCCCCTTTTTGCCTTCAGTTCTGAGGATTGAACTCAGATTCTTTGCAGTCATTCAGCTTCTTTTTATTTCTTATTTTGAGTCAGGGTCCTGCTAAGTCTCTAAGTTGCCCAGGCTGGGCTTCAGCTAGTGATACTACTGTCTGAGCCTCTTAGAGTGCTGGCATGACAGGTGTGCTCCACTGTGCTCAGCTTACCACACTCTCACAGTTGGGGCTACACCTAGTTCAAGCTGGAGAGCAGAGAAGGCAGAGAGGAATGTACTTACCCTGAGGTTTCCCCTAAGGATTAGATTTAGGGGACAAGTTGAGACATTTATCAGTATTCTTCAGCCATGGAAATGTCATTTTTTTTTTTTAACCTGAGGTCAGGGCTCTTGGCATGCTGATTCCACCTCCTCCTTCCAGGTTAGGGGTGACAGCATAGTCAAGGACAAATTTTCAGCCCTAGAATGGGCAGGTTCTGGGCAGGGGTGGGGACCAAGCCAAGTCTTTCACCTGGGCCCCATGCTTCCTGATTAGTCTGTGGAAAGGGTGGGGCTGTGAAATGTATATGCTGCCTTAACTAGGTGGTCCCATGGCAGGGTACAAGAGGAAGGTTCCTTGGGTTCCCTGGCACAGTAGGCATGTCCTGGGCAGGTGGGACAAAGGTTGGTGGAAACATGCTGGAGTTTCTAAGGTTCAATAAGCATCTCCAAACCAGATGGGATGACACAGGTCTATAGCTCTAGCACTCTGGGAGGCTGGGGCAGGAGGATTCCAAGTTTTAGCTTGGCCTGGCCAACTTATTGGGAACTTATCTCAAAATAAATAATAAAATCTGGAGCTGTAACTCCACATGAAGGCCCTAGGTTCAATCGCCAGTACCACACACACAAAAATAAAATGTCCACACCCCCAGAATATAAGGAACAGGCCACAGTGGGAGCAGGCTCTGGATCACTCTCAGGGGCCTTGGTTGGCTGGGGCTAGTTCCTGTCAGGCCTCCAGGGCTGAGCCCTGGCCTGGCCTGCTCACAGAGTGGCATTGTTTTTCAGGAGCTTCTTAAGCATTGAGCTTGTCTCATCCTGCTGGTACATTCATTGGCTGTGATTCCTGCTACAGACTTCTTTGGGGAAAAGGCAGGACGCCAAGCTTGTGGGCAGGACCTGGGCTGCGCCACCAAGTGGGGTGCTTACAAGCAGCAAGGGCTCACATCTGCTGGGATTTAACTCTTTGGAGCCAATGGCCAAGGGTGGGAGTGAGCCCTCCTAGTTCTGATAGCACCTCTGTCCCTGGAAAGTAGACTCTGCAGCCAGTGTATCCTGAGATTGACTGTCTCTGCTCCAGGAAAAAGCTGGCTAGTTACAGGGAAACTACTAAACTTCTCTGAGCTATTTCCTCTTCTGCAATGCATAGATAATAATAGCATCTATCTCAGAAGGGCATCAGGAAGATTAAGCAGGCACTGCTGGAAAAGTAAATGGCTCAAAGCAGGATGTTTTGTTTGCCCAGCTCACTTGCACTGTCTTGTTTGTGTCCTTTCCCTGTTTAGAATGCTCATCTAGACCCAGTTTTCCAAGTTCTTCAGCCCAAGCCACATTTGTGTGAAACCTGTCTGCTTGCTCTGTTGTCCCACCTTCTTCCAGGACCCTCAGGGCCATGCACTGTCAGGGCTTGGGGTCTTGTGGCTTATCAGAGTCTTCCTTCCTGAAGCACAAGAGCGGTGCATTTGTTTCTCCTATGCTTTTCATGGGATAAATTATCCTAAGCATAGCAGCATGGCCCCAGCTGGAAGCAACTAGAAGGACCAGCTGTCATCTTTGAAGGGCTGAGTGATCCACAGGGGTGTTTCAGCAGCCCCCCACTGGTGATCTCACGGCCCTGTGATTCCTGCTACAGACATTGTTAGGGAAAAAGCAGGCTGCCAAGCTTGTGGGCAGGACCTGGGCTGAAGCAGGTAGAGCAGCCCAGGTCTTGCCCACAGCTCTCCCACTTGACACCTTGTGCCCTCTCACTGTGACAGTGTTAGTTTGCATGGACAGCCTTCTCCAGGGTAGGTTTTTCTGTCCCAAACTTGGTCTTCCTGAATACCTTCTATGAGGAACCCCACTCCCAGAGAATTCTGCTCTCCCACCCCTGTGCTGTGTCTTTGATGATCCAACATCTCAGATCGCATTGTGACCAGCAGCTGCAGCATGTGTCATGCAGCTGTGGGTGGTGGCCTCTCTCCTATCTGTGTCTCTCTGATTGTCCCTGCCCTGTTGGTGCTGTGACATATACTGCTGTCAGCTACCATCAGAGATAGCAAATGTGGACCCATGGCGGCCAGGCTGGGCTCCTCTTCGCAGATGCCCTTATCATGAGGTGTGGCTCATGACTGGGTGCCACCTGTGGCATGGAGGAGGTGAGTTGCCCCCAGGTCTGGGCTCATGCTGTGGGTGCGCCTTCTCTTTCTTCTTACATGCTTGCCACCCCCTAGTTATTAGCAACACATGGAAAGAACCGGGGCCCATGAATGATGTCATGAAGCCAATAGCATTGTCAATCTGGACTTATTCTTTCATGGAGGAAAAACTCCGTATTCCATAATCCGTTCTACTGAAGTTCCGTTCATAATAGGAAAGTCACGCGCATGAGTGAGTGTGTGCGTATGAAAGCTATGGGTGCTCTACCACAGAGCTACATCTCCAGCCCTTCTTTTAAACAAACAAAACAAAACAAAACAAAACATTTTTTAATGTAGTTGGTACAGGACCTCACTATACATCTTGGACTTGCACTGATCCTCCTGTTTTCATCCTCCCCAGTGTTGGGGTTACAGGAGTTAGCCTCCGTGTCCTTTCTTGGTGGCTGACTCAGTGAACCTGGGGTTGGGGCTGATGTGGCATGTGGTGCCAGGGATTCAGTGCCAGTCCCTGTGCTTACCTAAGTGGGCGCTTAGTCTACTGAGCTACCTTGCCAGCCCTCCAACCCTTTTTGTTTTTATTTTGAGATAGCATCTCTCTGTGCTGCCCAGGCTGACCTTGAACATACAATCCCCCTGCCTCAGCCTCTTAAACAGCTGAGATTACAGGGTGTGCCACCATGTAGAGCTGTGAGTTTCATCTTTAGCACACACTTGGGCCCAGGTCTCACCTAGACCCTGGTGAGAATAGCTCTGTGTGCTTCTGCTTGGAGTCTTGAGCCCTCTAAGAGCCCTAGGGTGCAACTGGAAAGAGGGTCCATAGAAACTGACTTCCTGGGTCCTCCTATCTGCTCCTGGGAGTGAACAGAGGTTTGGCGGGGCTTGGATTTACCTGCTCCTCAGACACAGCCAGACTCTGGGCCTTGGTTTTGGCTCAGCCCTGTGCATCTGTACGAGTGGGCCCTTTGGCACTCCTGTTTTGAGTACGGGTTCGAGCCTTCCTGGAAGGAAGCTTGGCCCCCTGCTTGGATCACCTGTCTCTTGCTTCAGGTGGGAAGGAAGGACAATACTGGGGCTCTTAAGACCAGGAAACAACCTGGTAGGCGGGGGCTTCTAGGTACCTCTTATTGTCTCTCTGAGAATAGCAAGATATATGCTGTGAGGGCTCAAGACCTCCACCCCAACCCAGAGGAAAGTGGAATCTGGGGGAAAGAGGTTCCAGTTCTGCTGCTCTCTGATGGGCTTGGCTGGGAAAACAATAGTGGGCCTCTTAGTGGGGCATACGTGAGACAAGCTCTCAGCTAAGCTTGGGAATAGACACTTGCTCTTTCACCTCCAGAAACTGAGCCACATGAGATGCCTAGGTGGAGTGGAGGTAAAAGATTAATGGAAGAAAGATTGGTTTTACCCCAGTGCCCTGAATCAGCTGCCCCAGAAGTACACAGACACAGCCCTGTGCATTGATATGAGCAAATCTACTTGCCAAAAACTATAGACACCAGGCTCTGAGCCTACTGGCTTTTGCAGAAGAATAGCATGTAGGACTTAGTTTAGATACAAAGAAGAACTTCCCAAGGTAGTAGTAGGTCAGAGATGGGACAGTGTGGAATCTTCTGAAAGGTATGTGATAGCTTTTATAAATGTGACAGAAATGCGCATCCTTCTGGTGGTGGAGATGGGAGGGTGTTGCAGCACTTGCAGGCTGGAAGAATCAGGTGGGAAATGGATGCTGGGAAGGCTATAGAGCCCACACAGAGGATGTGCCTGCAGGAGCAAAGCAAATGCTCACAGGAAGTAGGCTGCTTACTGGAGGAGTGGCTGGGAGCTCTGGTCTCTGACTACATGGGCAGGGTGAAAAGCAATCTGGGAAGCAGGACTCTTGGGTCCCTAGAACACCCCGTAGGGCTCAGCCACGCAGATTTCCCTGTGTCTCATTGGCAGCCAGGGGGAGTGAGCTGGCTTAGAGCAAGAAGGAGCCGGTAGTGATGGTGGCTGGGACAGTCTCAAGACCCTGTTGGGCTTCTCCCTATGAGGGCTCCAAAATGCCCTAACACTTTAATTTTCCTCATTTCCTCATCCTGTTTTTAAAAATGCCAAACACACAGAAAAATGGAGACTGCTGCAGAGCATACCATGTGCCCACTGCCTGGATTCTACCTTGGACGTCTTGTCATATGTACTGTGCTACCACCGGTCTTTCCCACTGCTTACCCTGCTTTTCATCCCATAGATCCTCCAATATAGGGTGCATTTTGGACCACAGTGCAGCCATTGGTATTCAGGAAGCCACATCTTTGGTCTGTATCACTAACAAGACAGCCACATTTCTCACAGTTATTTTATTTCTTTTTGAGGTAAGTTTGACATATTGACATATGGAGTGATGACTTTATCGTCTATGAATCCAGATACATGTCCTGTCCACCACCCTAGGGTGGGCTTTGCCTGGTGCCTGTAAATCCGCATTGCACCTCCCGTGCAGCGGCAGCAGCAGCAGCAGCAGCAGCAGCAGCAGCAGCAGCAGCAGCAGCAGCAGCAGCAGCAGCAGCTTTACTCTACCCCAGATTCTGCTGGTTCTAGAACTTCATTTGTTTGAATGAAATAACACAGCATGGGCTCTCATGAAGGTCTTCTGCTGCATAAATGATCCCTATAGTCTTTGGGAAAGAATCTGCTTTATGTAATGCCAGGGTTCTTTTTTAAAACCATCAAACAGCATGCCCCCAATCTAATCTTCATTATGTCCAGTGGAGCTGGGTACACAGGGCATGGTCCATGCCTCAGTGTGTCCATTCTGTTTGTCCTCTATCAGCTAAGTGTCAGCCTGGCATGGGCTCAGGGGCACCTGTGAGGTGTGCAGTTTCTCAGCTCCCAGCTTCCTCTTTCTGCTGCTGAGGTCTCTTTGGGGCACCCCCACCTGTACTCCCAACTCCAGCACTTGGGGCTCTGCCTCCCTCATGCCCTCCCCCACAGCCCCACAAAGCCAGCAGGATCTGATAAGGGGCCATTTACACTAGATAGCTGATAGTCCGGTTACACTGTAACTGGACCGCCCTCCACCTGGCCCGTGCTGCCTCTCTCGGGTATTGACTTGTTCTGCTTTTATCTCCGAGTGGGGCCTGATAGGCTCAGCAGCCCTGTGCCTCTCAGACTTCCACTGAGGCCCCCTAAGGACAGGGAGCATACACGTGTCCCTACATGAGTCTGAAGGCATAAGTCATCTTGCTCAGTGGGTGCTCCATTTTGCTTTAAAGAAATTGCCATAGATTTTTGGGAAGAGGGGATTGAACCTAGGCATGCTTTACCACTGAACTACCAACTCTACCATCTCCAGACATTTTTATTTTTTATTCTGAGATGAGGTTTTGCTAAGTCACTAGGTTATCCAGATCAACCTCAAACTTTCAGTCCTCCTGCTTCAGCTTCCTAAGTAGCTGGGATACCCATCATATCCAGCTGGGGTATTGCAAACTTTTATTCATCCTTCGACTCAACCTTTATGCAGATCAAGTACAGAAGGTTTAGACTCATGATGTTATTAGTAATGCCACATCCAAGAGAAGCCACACCCCAGGGGAGAGTCACTAACTACAGCTGACACATCGTCATAATAGAGTAGCTAAGTAACCAAGTAAATAAAAGGGTATGTACATATTGAGTGATCCAAAGACAGTTACCAGACCCAAAGTACCAAGCATGAGGAAGCTAGAGAGGGCAGAGGGGACCAGTTTCAAGAGATGGTCATTGAAGGATGGATGGCATGTTACCCAAGAGTGATATCCAAAGAGATACCTGTGCCCACCTGTCCAAGTTTTCCTGTCACATGATAATAAACTCCCCTTCCAGGTCCCCCAAATCTGAATGGAAAAGCCAAGCTGTAGGGCGCATCTTCCTTGGGTGTGGGGCCTTTGTTAAGTATTTTGGGCATGGGTAGAAAATGAAAAATGGCATATGGGATATGAGGAACCCAGGAAATCACTCTTGACCCATTGTTCTGGTCTTGAAGGGGAACCAGGTTGGCCCTTTGACTAGATTTTGATTGTAGGAGGAGGCCCAGCCTTCCCATGGTCTCTGCCCCTAGGGACACTGGCTGAGCCATGGAAGTGTCTCCTGACACATCTTGGAGTGGAGAAGTCTGTGTTCTGTCCTTACTTGGAGTCCACCAGGAATGGACACAGACAGAGCAGTTGGTGGTCAGCCTCTTCCTGTAGCCTTCCCCTTCCCACATCTTCACCCCTTACCCTGAAATTCCATCTTCAGCCCCATCCTCACCTTGAGCACAAGCAGATTTGTCCAACCTGGTTCTAATTTAGAACCTGCTGGAGGGGCAGAACAAATATGAAGATGCTTAGGCCTTCTGCCTGGGTATTCAGAGTCACTGTGTCTTGGAACCATCACGAGTACTTTGGAAAAGCTCTAAGATGACTGAAGTACACGTGAGATGTGAGAGGCCTAGCCTTACCTCAACCCCACCTTCTCCTGGCCCCTGCCCCAGCCCCCCCAGTATTCCTAGGAAACAACCAGGTTGGGGATACTGCTCCTTATGAGACCCCTAGGTCAGCTCCAACCAAGTTCTTCCTCCAGACAACAGGTTTCCTTCTCTCCTTTCCCCGCTCTCCTTCTTTGTCTTGATTTTCTATAGTCTCTAAGGTAAGGAGGAGAATTGATAATGCACACCAATCAGCGTCCCACCTGTTCCCAAGCCCCTGTTTCCTTACCAAGCTTATATTAAAGCTATAGAACCAATGGCACTATCTTGGACTGTGACTTCCACAAAGGAAAAGATACACCAAGAAACTTGCATTCAATTCTTGGGACATGACTCTCCAAATAGTCCCAGGGCATCTTTGTAGGGGAGAGAGAGAGAAAGAAAGATAGCAAGAAAGAGAAAAAGTGAGAAAACAGACCAGCTGTAGGAAAAGGTGAACAGTGAGTAACACCAAAACAAAAATTTCAGCTGCAGGGAAGGGCAAAAGAGAGATTATGCTGGGTTGGGGACATTGTTGTAGCTTCTCAGATTGCAGCCACTGTCTACAAATCATGCTGAAAGCAGAAGAGACTGCAAATGCCTGTGTGCTCGAGAGACACACCTGAGTTACAACTTGTTGATTACCGCCTCTGGCAAGGACAAATAAAGGATTTTCCATAGGAAAAAAATGACTGGAGTCTACAGAAAACTCATATATATGCATGCCACTATTTTGTAAGTGATCATGACTTATTTCTAGGACTTCTGGGACAGGGAGTGGGGTAGGCAGAATCTCCCAAGCTGCCCCACAGCTTCCTGGGAAGAAAGCTATGCTCAAATGCTCTCACCAGACCTGCTGCTCCTTTAGGTCAGTATGTGTACAGCTTCCTGCCTTTCCTCCTCATGACCCCCTTCTAATTTCATGCTCCTAGACCCTATACTTCGTGGTGAATCATGGGACATTGGGAAGCCTTGACAGCATCAAGGGCCACTCAGGGTAGATCAGCCATGGTCTTCCTCTGCCCCACTCCATCCAGCAGTCAGACCTCTTCACTGTGATAGTCTGTGCCTGTTTGGTTTCTGGGCCAGTACAAGACCTCTGTCACTGAAGAAGCTGTGGCCAGGCCAAGCCATTACACATTTTCTTCTTCATGACTTTCCCATCCCTTGTGGCTGCAGCTGCTGCTCCACACCCTGGCTGAGGCTGGTGGGACAGGGTTTCCTTTCCTATGATAGCCATGCCAACATCACAGGTCTGGTCCCCAACATCTGTGCCTACCTCCTGCCTGACATGGATGGCAAAGTCAGGTGCTGTCTTCTGCCTGGCAGCCCAGTTGTCATTGACTCTCTGGTCTCCTAGGTGCAGTGTTTAAGACTGTTAGCCTCCCCCAGGGGCCTCTTCCAGAGGAGCTGAGAGGACCTCAGTCCAGACTTGGAGTAAGAGCCACAGGGGGCGGGGCTGGGAACCTGCATCTAATGAGCTCTGCATTCTCAGGAGCAGGGTCTGGTGCCACGGCATGACATCACCACGATGTCCCTACCTGGGGAGCGGCCTGTCTCCCAGGGTGCCAGGAAGGAGTCTGGGTTGGTGGTGGCGAGATAAGACTGGTTGAATGTGCAGAATTTCAGGACCCAGGCAGTAGGGCAGTCCCCACTGGATGCCCTTGAAACTGTCCTCACCTTTTAGTGCCACCCCTGGGCCTTCCCTGCCTCCCACAAGGACTCTCTCACCTCATACAGGAGCTCTGAGGTTCAGGTCCAGAGAGGAAACTTGAGGAAGGGCTTGGAGCTGGGCCAATGCAGAGTCAAGGAAGCGAGGAAAGATAGTTTTAGGATCACTAATTCCAGCAAAGGCTGAGGAGGCACCTCATCTCCATCCAGACCTTGGAGAACCTTATTCACTGGATTCTTGACCACCTAATTGGAAAGGTTGAGGGACAGCTGAAGGAAAGAGGCAGGAACTTGTGGAATGGGAAGAAGGCTCGGGAAACTTTCAGCCTTGAGTTTATTTATTTATTTACTGATTTTGAGGAGAGATAATTTAGTGGTTTCCTCAATATGTTTTAGTGTCTATGTTTGGCTCTTGATCAGTACAGGCACGGCTGGGGGCGGGGGTCATTACCAAGGGACACCTGCTCTCTCCCTTGTGTGCTAAAGGTCAGTGAGAGGCTTATGTGCCTGGAAAACCTTTTCCTTGTCCCAGCCAGGCTAGACTCCTGGGTGACAGGCACAGATGTGGGCCTTGCCTGGCATGGATCCCCAAGGGGCATTGGGTGAGTTAGGGGAAGTGTTTCAGGAGGAGTGCACAGCCCTGCTCCACAGGACTGAGTGCCCTTCCGTGCCACCCACCCTGTGACTGCCTCCTCTCTCACCAGTAGCCTCCATGGCTCACACAGCATCATATCCAGAAAGGCAACTGGCTGCTGGCTTTGGAGCACATCGTCACACCTCCACATGACTGAAGGGCCTGTCAGGGAGCCATGCTGAGCTGACCCTGGAGCACTGGTGGCCCCGTTGGCAAGCATGGGCCTGCCAGCCTAACAGACTAGGCCTCCAGGATGCCCTCCCAGAGCCAGTGTGTTCTCTTGACCTTGCTTCCTGGCTGGACTTCCGGTGCTTCAGATACCCCGTTCAGCTCAAGCTCCTCAGGGGAATCCTGGTGGTAGAGGGGGCAGCTCTATCCCAGTCATCTCACTGCTTGGCACTTGTGTGTTTCTGTAGTGGCACTGCCAAGAGCAACACAGGCGAGCAGAGAGAGGTGAGAGCAACTGAGGAGCGGCATCTTTTGCTGCCTGTTGCTGTTGCCTGGGTTTGCATATGTGAAGCAATAAGAGTGATTGAAGCCCCAAAAGACCAGGAACTGAAAGTAGAAACCCTGGGACCCCAGGTCTATTTCTGAGTCACTGGTAACCTCAGGTAAGTTTCAGGATGTCTCTGGGTTCTCCTTCTACAGAATGGGAGGCCGATGTCCAAGGTTCCCTGAACCAAGGAAGGGTTGGGTATTGGACTGTGGCAATGGAGCGCTTATGCACTGGGTGGGTGCTGAGGATGTTATGTAGCTCGTCTCATTTAAGCTTCTCAGCTGTCCAGTGAGATAGTTATAGTGGTCATGTTCACAAAGAAGGAAAGTAAGGTGGAGAGAGATGAGGAACTCGCCCAGTAGGTGGTGGCATCAGGCCCTGGCTTGTGAGCCCAAGCTCCTTCCCTTCTGGAGCTGGGAAGGTGAAGCAGCATTTAGCAATGACAGTGGCTAGCTCTGGGGCCTGGGCCTGCTGCACCAATCTCCCCTGTGGTGGGTGGGCTCCTTGAAGAACTTCACTCTTCCTTCTCCTGAGGTGATCCCCTCATCATGAGCAGCGCTCCGAGGCATTCTCCCTTGTGGCATTTGTACATCTTCTCCACACAGATCCTCAGCCATGTCTGAGCATCTGCCCTGCTGTCTTTTCCAAGTTGTGCTCCTTTGCCAGGTGAGGAACTGAGGCTGGGGCTGTTTCAGAGACACAAGGGGTACTGCAGTGGTGGACTCTCAGCCAGTGCTGTCTCTCCGACAGAAGTGCCTCTCTAGGTTGAGACCAGAATGGTGAAAAAAGTAGCCTTGGATAATTAAGCTGAGGCTATGAGATAGGAATGGCTTCCAGCTTCTGAGCAGCTCGATGGCGACAGAGTGCAGTGCACCTGCCACTGTGTCCTCAGTGCCATTCCAGGTCCCCACCCTTGATTCTGTTATGTCCCTCCTACCCGTGACTCTTGCCCAGCTCCCCCCTTCCCTGCTTCCCTTCTAGTGACAGGCCTGGGTGTGGGCACCATTACATCCTTGCTGCTCACTGCCCTGCACAATGGATGGTTCCTCTGGGTGTGGATCACCTCCCTTGGGAGGTAACTGGAGAAGAGGCAGCAGGTGAGACCACAAGGGACATGCTGGCACCAACTCTGTCCTGGAGACCCGCGGAAAGCCTTTGTCCTGGTGGCCTATAATGGGTTTCAGGAGAGAGCTTCAATATTTGCTGCAAACATGGGCACAAAGGATGTGGAAGACTATTGTGGGATGTCCAAAGGGGAGCTAATTCTCCAGGCCAGAAGGGGCTCAGGTGCTGGGCAGGCGCTTGGGGTGTTGCTGTGTGCAGGCAATTGTAGGAGATAATGGTGCAGAGGGAGGTAACCCCCAAGGAGGGCAGAGGTGGGGGCTGACGGTACGGTGAAGGGGACAGCACCTGTCTCAAAAGCTCAGGAAATAGGCAATCCTCCCTCTATTTCCATGCACTCTGGACCCCATGCCTGGCAGGTGCTCTCCTAGCTACCTAGGTCACCTTATTAGCTGTCCTTTGCTGGGGTCTTTTGTGTCTGGACAGGGGATAGGAGTGAGGTCAGCCGGGGTGCTTGGATCTCTCTTCTGCTATCTCTCCCTCCAGCTCCCCTCTTGGCTTCTTGGTCCATGGGCCCAGCAAGGGCACACCAGCCGTATTTGTATGCCATTAGCATGCACAGATTCTATTGCAGCAGGCTAACATTAGCTCCTCCTTCCTTTAAACCTGTCCATCCATCTCTAATTATGGTCCCTGAATGCACTGCCCAGTCACAGGAACAAAGAGAGTCTTTGGTAGAGGCGAGGATGAAGGGGTCTCCTAGGTTCCTTCCAAGCATGGGTGCTGGTTCATAAACACCCTTTCTTGGAGCTAAAAGAAAAAAAAAATCTGTAATCCCGGAAGCTGGAGGGTTGGAAACTCAACTCTTGAAGCTTTTCACTAGCACAAAGGGCTCTGTCAGGATTCCTTCACCTCTAGACATCTCCAGGGATACAAAATGGGGTTCAAAATGAAGAAGAAACAAATTTACATAAATGTGCATAATTCTATGTAATTTGCATGAGTGAGATCACTCAGTTTTCCAGAAATGTGCAAATTCAGTGTTCTTGCTTCCTAAGCAGTCCTCGCTATTGAATTTTCTTTTTTTCTTGCTTGTTGTGTGCTTCCTAAGATGTAGGCATGCCTCTTCCCCAGGGGATGCAGATGGGGAGGAGAAGACGGAGAGTGCAAGTCACTGAGCTGAAGAATAAGGCCAGTGTACATGTCTGAGACTTCTACTGGATCCCAGCAGCGCTACACAATTCCAGGATGCTCAAGGACCCTGAGGTGTGAGGGGCACTCTCCTGCAGTCCTCCTTTGCCAGAGATCTTATTTCCCCTCATAAACTCACAGGATTGCAGTGGAATGAAGCTTGGTTTGTCTGCCCATTGCCCAGAGCATAGCCAAGCCACACGGTAAGAATCCAGAGCACTTGACTCCTAGGCCATCCATTGTCTGGCAGGGACTGACCTATGCCTAGAAGTGATAGCTGACTCTTGAGAGCAGATCTTAAGGTGCATCCTCTATGCTCCTCTGACACCCTGTCCTTAGCACTGGGAAAAGGGCACTCCTCCCCTGGGGTTCTGGGGAGGGATGGAAAACAGGAAGAAATCTGATTGGTCTCACAGCAGGGGCCTTGAAGTTTGTCTAGTTATCTCCATTGACAGCCAATTATTATTGTATAGAAGATAAATGAGGCTTGACTCAGCGGAAGCCACGCTGAGGAAGCAGCTGTGATAGCCCTTTGCTGGCCGAACACTTTCTCTGTTTCAAGCCTATTCAGCCTTCCCTGACTCCTTTGTTTCTATTCTTGCTTGTCTTCTAAACATGATTAAAAAAAACAAACAAACATTGTCTTAATTATGATACTACTTAAACAATGGATAGAATAATATCCTTCTAAAACTCATTGAGCTCCATTACTTGACTACCTGGAAACCTTAGACAGCCCCAAGTCTGTCAGACCCTGGGCACAGTGGGTCCCACCTTCTTTCTCTACCCCTCCTCCAGGCTCCTCAGGCTTCCATCCTCTGGTGGTGCACTTCCCGTGCCTCCCCACCTCAGTTCCTCTGCTGTCGTCCAGTTCCTGTGGGTGAGAAGACCTGTGCCTCTCACTCACTCAGCCCCCTTCGCCCCCCAGCTGAGGCAGTCCCCTTAGGCCAGATCTGCCCCAGGCTTACTTCTGCATTGGTTCCTTCGTTCTGTCTTCTGTGTGAAGCGAGCCCATGCCTGCATGGCACATCTCTGTCCTTGGCAGAGCACCTAGAACACAGGAAGATTTATTTAATGAATGAATCAGTGTGGATGAATTGCAGTTGGTGACAGATGGTAGATTTTTCAGTCAGAGAGGCCAGGTTCTGGCTGTGGTTCTGTCACTTGCTGGTGGATGGCTATAGGTAAGTGATTTACCTCTCTGAGCCTCAGTTCCACCAAGAAATAATAACTTCAGCGTTGAAAATTAAATTCAGCATTATGTTTAAGCCTCTGCTAGTGTCAGACCCATGTAGGGACCTCATTAAATAGTTGTTGCTAGCTGGGCATGGTGGTGCATGCCTATAATCCTAGCACTTGGGAGGCTGGGGCAGGAGGATCAGTGTGAGTTCGAGACCAGCCTGGGCTACAAAAGTGAGCTCAAGGCCAGCCTGAACTGCATAGCAAGATCTTGTCTCAAAAAGATCAAAATAAAAAAAAAATAGTTGTTGCTAATATCAGTAATTAATACTTGTGTTTCACATTCACTCTGTTTGAAGATCTGTCTTTAAAGTCCAAGTTGATTCCACAGAGACAGGCAAGTAAGTACAAGATCAGGATTTCCAGGAAAGGAGACACAAGAATAATGCCCTCCACAAATTCTCCCCCAAAACGGTGTCTTACAGCTTTTCTGCCAAGCACACCTGCTCGCCTGATCACCTCCTGTAGCTTTCAGGTAGGTGGGAGAGGCTTCAATGTCTGCATACTACAGTGGGACCACAGAGGCCCTGAGATGGCACTGTTGGCCAAGGTCACACTGTGCCTAGCTCTGCTTTATTCTTCTCCTGTAGCTTTCCTCCCTCCAGTCACCTTCTGCGGTTTCAAGTTCTAGGACAGTCTGCTTTGTTTACTTCTCCACCCCTGGCCTCTAGGTCAGTGTTTGGCACATGATAAGCACTCAGTAATTAGATATGGAAAGAATGAATGAGGGCCAGAAGAAGGCTTAGTGAGTGGCAGAGCACAGAGGCAGAGGAGGCGGGGAAGGAGCTCAGCCTGCAGAGCCCGATGACCTGGGTTCTCGGCCCTGCCACACCCTGGCTGTGGTGCTGGAGGGAGTTACTTACCCTCTCTGGGTGCCAGTTTCCCTTCTGCCTAATGAGAATAGTTACACAGCACCTATTTCATAGAATTGCTGTGAGAACTAAATAGTTACCTTTTATAAGGCACCCTGAACTGTGCCTGGTCATAATACTCCTCCATACATATTTGGAAACTTAGAAAAATCAAAATGATCACCTTTGCTCTAAACCTCCATCGTAGTATGTAGAGCTTTGTAACTTTCCGTGTTCATGATTTTATTTTATCTTTAGATTATCCTTGTTAAGGAAGCCAAGAATAGTTATTGGTCCATTTTGTACAGGAGAAAATGAAGACCACAAGCAACAGATTTTGGTTCAAGTTCACACAAAGGCCTGATGAAGATATGACCCTGCCTGACCCTGCCTGACCCTGCAGGCGATTCCTTCCCTCAGATGCACCCTGAAACAGAGGAAGTATGTGTGTGTGTGTGTACATGTTATGCATGTATATGTGTATACATGTGTGTATGTATGTATGCATGTGTATGGGTATGTGTATGCTTGTATATGTGTATGTATTTGTATGTATGTGTATATATATGCCTGTGTGCATATGTTTGTATGTATGTATTTGTATACATGTGTGTCTGTAAATGTATATGTATGTTATTGTTTAGAGGTTTGCAAGGGGAGAAATAAAATACAGGACACACATTTTATAAGACTATTTATAATAGTGGCCTAAGGAATCATATACAAAGAAAGTGCAGGAAATCTGTCCATGCACTTAAAGACCAAAGATTCTAGCTGAGGGCCTGGATCCTAATATCCTGAATAAATCCAACTGAAGACGTAGAGCTTATAATGATGCCTCCCATGAGTCAAACTGGAGTCCAGGAACCCATAACAATGTCTCATGCAGGACTGTTTCACAGATTTGCTCTGGGAAAGTCCAAAGATCAGAAGTGGATGCTAGTTAGTGTGTACCAACAGGATGAAGGATCTGTGCTAGCAGGCTGAGGGATCTGCACTGGAGCCAGGGAGTGATGCATAAAGTAAGAGCCAGAGCCCCCTTGAAAAGTACCACATCCATCCTCAGTGACAGTGAGGTCCTGAGCTTCTCTGATGATGAGGGAAGCTGAGTTCCCATCAGGAAAGCCAGTGTGACGAGCTTCTCCAGGAGACTGAGCTGTGCACCATTTTCCCCTCTGGAGCCAGGAAGTGATGCTCAAAGGGCGGACCAGATCTCCTCCAAAGTGACCTGTAACTATTCTCAGTGACAACAAAGTTTTGAGCTCCTTCTACAATGAAAACAGCTGAGTTCACCAGGAAAGCTAGTGTGATGAGCTCCTCTGAGAGAATCACAGCTCCCCACAGCTCCCTACAGCCTCCAAAGCTTCCGAACAGCTCCATTTCTTCTTCTCCAGTTCTGCCTTTTATGTTGCTGCCAACAGTCCTCAGGTGGGCCTTTCACACCCAGCACCAGGCTGGTTCAGTTCAGCTGGATGTTACAAGTTGACTACCAGTTGTCAATGCATCATAATGTGTGTATGTATCTTGATCTCAGCATTTGAAAATCTGTTAATTTCCTCTAATAATCTTCCATCCAAGTACTAACTAGGCCCAGCCCTGCTTAGCTTCTGAGATAAGATGAAATTAGGTGCATTGAGGTTAGTGTGAGATAATTTCCTCTAATCATGGACTGTCATTCATCCTATGCAAGGCAAAGGATGCTGAAGACTAAGGCTGGGGAAAACTACAGATTCCAGAGAGACAGGTAGATCATAGGCAGACATATATAGGATGGTCCTGTTGAGCCTTGGCTTCTCCCCTTCTCTCAGTTATTTACACAGCAGCTGTCATGGACCCAGAACTGTGCCAGGGGCCAGGGCAGAAAGGGTAAGGTCTAAGGGTAGATCCTTAGGGATCTATGATATAATAACTCTTTCTAGGCCAAACTTCTCAGCTTCTTCCTTTCAGAGACTAGGAGCAGGCATGAGAATTTTGTTTGTTTGTTTATTTGACACTAGGAATTGAACTTAGAACCTTGCACTTGTCATGTAGGCACTATGCTGCTGAGCTATATCCCTGGCCCAAGAATTATAGCTTAAAAGTTTGCTTTACATTACTGCAATAAACACCTGAGGACCTGAATCCCAGAAGTCATTCTTCTGGGAAAGAGATAAGGCGGCAGGAAAAGGATGGATGAATCCTTTTATTTGTTTGCTCATTCATTTGTTCATTTATTCAGCTCTCATTTATTGCATTCTCAGCCTACAGCATCAGGGATTCTGGAAGTCCGTGCCTCACATCATAGCTAGACTGAAAAGAAATATTCCACTCATGGTTCCTGACCTCTTTACACTGGCCATTTATGAGCGCCTGCTATGTGCTGAGCATAGCATACCCATAACAGGAGTTCTTTGAGCTGAAAATTGTCATCCTCATCCAAGATGAGGGATGTTAAGTAACATGCTAAGTGATCTTGACATGACAAAGTCACCCAGCTATGACAAAGAAAGGACTCAAACCCAAGTCTACCTGACACCAAAGGTTTAAGTTTTTAAATTGGAAAGTATGGGCCACAGAAAAGAATTTGATAACATGCATTCATGACACAAAGCTTAGTGGCAAAGTTAGCTCATGACACAACTATAGGAATCAGCCCTTTCCAACACACTTTGGTCCCTTGCTTTCCCTATGCTGACCACATTCCGTAGCAGCTGCTGTCAACACTTTGGGTTCATTGTGCTTTTATGTTTTCAGTGTTTTCTCACTGGTGCTGCTGGCACATACAGGTAAGGAGGAGCCATTGCCTGGCGTGGCATGGGGCTTCCTATGTTACTTGGTGTGGCTCCTTCATGGCTTGCTACCTTCCAGATGCTTCTGTGACTCACCTGGTTGATATGCATGGTTTTGGTTTATTCATTTTTGCTGCTATGGTGGTCTATTGTTTGGATATAACACATTTGATTTACCCAATTTCTTCTGGTATAAACAACACTACAAAGAAAATTCTTGGTCCTCTTCTCTGATGCACTTGATAGTGTGTAAGTCTAGGGTGGATTTGCAGTCTCAGAGGGCCTATTTGTGGCATACTGCACTTCATCTAGTTGAAAAAAAGTATCAGTTTACTTCTAAACTGGACAATGGTCTTTTGAGGGACCAGTGGCAGGCTTAGGAATGAGGATTTCAAAGTGTCCATTCCTTGGCAAGGCCTGAGATTAACCTTGGTAAATATCTTAGCATGGCACTTCATGGGGCAGTGCACACACTTGAGAGTTTGTCTTCAGAATTGAGCTTCCAAGGCTGGAAACATTTGCCGCTCTTGACTGACATTCACAGGGCAGGTGGGTCCTGGGGATTTTCATACTCTGGCCCTCACTTGCCACAGGATCTCAGTCTTTGTCTTGCATTTAAGGGTGCATGCGGCAAGCCACTGGGAGAACTCAAAGCTGTTTAGATCACACCCTCTCTCCCTCTTCTCTCTTTCTCTCCTTCTCTTCTGCCAATATTTAATTTCCTTCTCTTAAACTTCTGGTTGAGTAATCCATCCAAAGAATTGGAAATTAAAAGTGTAAAACTATAGAAGGAAAAGATGCTCTTGCTGCTCTCTCCTTTCTCTATCTCTTCTAGGAAAGGTGACTACTTTTATTTATTTATTTTTTGTCTTTTTTTAAAAAAATCTATTTTAGTACAGGGTCTACAGGGTATCACTACACAGATCAGACTCAGTGATTTTCCTGTTTTCAGCCTCCCAAGTACTGGGATTATAGGTACACGCAACCACACCCAGTCTCAATCACCATCTCAGCGTGCCCCGGGGACAGGGCCAGCACAGCACAGCATGCCGGGGATCAAACACCAGCCACAGTGCTCTGCCTAAGCAGGTACTTTAGTCTGTTGAGCTATCTGGCTGGCCCTCACTTTTATTGATTTCTTATGCATCTTTCTAGGATTTTCTTTATATAACTGAACATCAAGTCTTATTTAAGCCTTCTATAATAGAATTGATAACATTATAGATGTGATTTCGTTATTGCCTTCTGGGACATCTATTCCCCAGACCACTTCATTATTTTTTTTAAATAGCTATCTAATGTTTATTGTATTCTTCTCTATTTATACATCACCTACTGGACACCAATATTACATGGAGTACTGGGCTTACAATGATGGATCTAAACAGGCCCTGCCTGCAAGGAGGCTGTAATCTAAGCATGGCAGGCAACTTATGAATTCTTTCAGGTACTATTTGGTCAAAAATATTTATGGAGCACCAATTTCTCTGTGCTTGGGAAGTGCAGCAAATGGAGAAAAAGTGAAGTTTCAACTGGTGATGAATTGCAAGGAGGGAATGATCCACTCTGGGCCCGTGGCTGCTCCAACAGAGGCACCCAGCTGGCCAGGGCAGGGGTGGGGGCAGGGAGGAATGTGTCTGCCTTTGTGGAGCCCTCTGTGTAGAGCATAAGTCTGTGACTGGTGGGAGGGAAAGGGGCTGACAATCACAGGAGAGACTTGTCCTCAGGAAGGCCAGAGGGGCCGCTGCTGTGTGGAGTGGCCAGGGGAGGGGCACAGGCAGGTAGAAGGCCACAGGGAGGACAGAGCATGGCCTGTGAAAGGTGTCCATGTTGCCTGTCCGGGTGGAGAGAGTGAGTGGGAGGAGGGAAGGATGGGGTGGTATGGCTGGGCTCACCTGGATGTCAGGGTGAGCAAGGGAGAGGAAGCTCCTCCTCTGTGGGGTTCACTGATGCCAATGAGGAGTGTGGTCAGTCCTACATCTTCATCACCCCACATGGTCCTCTGTTTCTGGGCCTAACAAGGGCCAACTCCTTCCCAGTCTGCTTCCCGTCATGCACACACACACACACACACACACACACACACACACACACACACACCACAGCATTCATGCACACACATGCACACATGCACACATGCACATGAGTGCACACCCTGCTCTGCACGCTATGCACTCACCCCACCCTACCCCTTACATGCTACACCCTCACGCCATAGACACATGTCACACCACATGCACTCCCTGCCCTAGCCCAGGCCACGGCCCTCCACCACGGCTGAGCTCTGTCAGCTGGTCTTCATCCCTGGGAAACACCCCAGAGGGCCTCCAATGCATGCAGCTCAGTGTCCAGCTAGGCCCATCGTCACCTATCCCTAGTTTACTTGGTGATAAGATTTGGTTTTGTTTTTCCCAAGCCCCAAGGGCATGTGCCACCCTGAGCCTGGACTGGGTCTCTCTTCTCCAGGAGTGGCTGCCTCCTTCTGCTAGCACCTGGGCCCAGTGGGGTGAGTACCGAGGGCCAGCAGGAGACTGGGGAGTGGGGCGGCGTGGCGGCTGGCCCAGAGCAGGTTGCTCTGTGGACCTGCTTGTCAGCTCATGTGCCCTCCCTGGGCCCTAGTAGGTGTGTGCCAGGGCTGATGGCATGGATGCTCCCAGATCCCCATCTCCCATTGTCTTCTCACTTCAAAGAAGATGAAAAATGTGGGTATGAGCCTCAGTAAATCTCCACATGGCCCTGGGCCCACCAGGACATCATTTCTCTTTGAGCTGCAGGTCTCTGTCATTGTGGAGGACACAGAAATTCACATTGACACAGATCCCATGTCCATTTTATGAGTGGGTCACTTGCCTGTCCCCGTGGTGGCCTGAGCTTGACCAAAGCTTCTGTTGTTGTCATCTTGAAATTCTTCATAACTTTTGAGCACGGGGACTCAGGATAGTCAGTTTGTACTAAACTCTGCACGTGAGACAGCCAACCTTAGTTTACTGTTATCTGCTCTTTAGTATCTTTTGCATTTTGAATCATATAGGTGTGGCATTTTAAAAATTGGAAAGTAAACTTGGTAGCAGAGGATACAACCCAAGATCCTAGTAGATATCTGAAGCCATGGATAGTGACAAACCCCATGTAGCCTATGATTTTCCCTATATATACCTACCCATGATAAAGTTTATTTTATAAATTAGGCACAGTAAAAGAATGGGACAATTATAACAACATAGTACAATAAATATGTCAGTATACATTCAAAATATCTTATTCAGTACTTACGTGGCTCCCTGGGGTGATACACAACGATTTATGACCTCTGTGGTGAAGAGTGAAGGGTGAGGGAGGCCTTGTGGCACAATATTAGCCTTGCTTAAACACAAGCACTTGATATATAAGGCAGCTGATCTGATAACCAAGGCTGCTACTAGGTGACTAACGGTGGGTAGCATACCTAGTGTGGACACTCTGGACATAGAGATAATCTGTGACCTGGGCATCATGGTATGAGATTTCATCACTACTCACAATGGAGGATGGATTAAAATTATCCATTTCCCCCTGAAATTCCTACTTAAAATTTTTAGTCCACAGTTGCCACTGTAACTGACAACTGCAAAAAATGAGAACGATGGTTAAAAGGACAATACTATTACACAAAGGATAAAAACACAGTACATATTTATTAGTGGTGTCCACAGTGCTGCTTGAACAGCTAACTGTGTACATACCCAGGGAGCCGGCACGTGTGCAGAATGCAACCCCATGAGGGAACCTAGTTCATCTCTGGGGGCTCCCAGGATACAGATAGATGGGCTGCAGCCCATCCTGGCCCATGCTGCTCCCCACTGTGTGGGTGGGGGCTCCCCAGGCCCCTTGCGGATCCTTCCTGATCCTCCCCAGCTTCTAGGCCAAGAGTCAGGCGACACCTGCTGGCAAAGCTAATGCCCCCAGCTCTGCTTGTCCATTTTCTTCCACCTGGACACTTGTCTGCACTTTCTGAAGCCAGAAGAAAAAGCAGGCAGCAGCCTCAGAGTCCAAATGAACAGAGGATCTGTGGCTTTTAGGCTTCTCATTCTAGGATGCCTCTGATTACAATTTCTTGCCCAAATTACCTAGGTTGCAGTTTTTGTTTATTTCCTATTAAGCTGAAGGAACTCAAATTCTCTTGGCTCTCGAATCTGGATGGAACAGGCACAGACCTGGGACACACTTTTGGCATCAGGCTGACACCAGGTTCAAGCATGATGTCATGGCTTCCCTTCCCCTGGAGGCTTCAGGGCACTGCTGTCCTCTGGTGGCAGGATGGCCAGGACATCGCAGCTCCCCCTGAGGGCTGAGTCCTGCCTGTCACTGGGAGCGCAGCTTTGAGTCTTTAGGAGAATGAACCTCCCTTCACAGCAAGCTGGTTCTTTCCCCAGGGCCTTTGCCCTGCTATTTCTTCCCTCTGAGGTGCTTTTTCTGCAGGCCTGGGGTCAAATGCCACCTCTTCAGAGAAACCCTCCTGGACCCTTTCATCTCAGCTTCTGTTCTGATGCTCATGATGTTTGGCCCTTTGCAAGCACCTGTTTAGGCTCTCTGTCTGAGACCTCTTCCTCAGCAGTTATAGGCTCTTAAAAAGAGATGGGGCTCCCATCTGTTTTATCATTGGACTTCAGTGCAACAAACATAGTTGGTACTCAAGAATATCCACTTAAGGGGTAAATAAATGCACAGCAACAGCAGCAATAAGATTCAAGGACAGCTTCTGGTCCTCATTTGACAGATGAGCCATCTGAAGCTTGAGAGATACACATGAGCTGCCTGAGCATGGAGCAGCCAGCAATGAGCAAGTCCCCAGCAGCCTCTTCTGCACCCCTAGGCCTGTACCAGCACCTGCAAGGTGGAGCCAGGCCCTAATCCTCAGCCTCATTGCTGAGGGAGGCTGCACTGTGCCCTGCTCAGAGCTGTGTGGCATGAAGGGAGAAGCCAGTCCACAGGACTCCAGAGGCCGAGGGGCTCTCTGCAGTGGTGTATCTCCTGCAGCAGAACTGTGTTTAATTGTGGCGGCTGGCAGGAGGCCAGTGCCACATGCAGGACTCTCCTGTGCCTCTCTGGGCTTCCTCTGGGTCTCTGGAGGTCCAGCTCTGGCCTCACTGGAGTCAGCCTTAGGCAAGGCAAGGAGCTCTGGTTCTGGGCCTAGTGGTGCTCGAGGGGTCTCTCCGGCTGCAGGACATCAGCTTCCTGGGTTGGGTGAGGAAAGATGGGACAGCCAGGACTGTGGGCCCACAGTGGCTCTTTCTCTGGAGTGCAGAGTGGGAATCGCCATCAGCAGCAGCGGCTCTTTGCCTGGCTGGGTGTGAGTTTGATTGAGTCTGCAAGGTGATTCTCTAAGATGCCTCGGTACTGGGGGAAGAAAATAGCAGTCAGCGTCTGCAGCCTCAGATGCAAGAGGATGTCTGAGCCCTGCTTCCAAAGGGCCTGGGAGGTTGTGGGGTGCCTTCCTTTCCCAGGGTATGGCTGGGAAGCTGAGGCCCAGAAGGGAAGCCACTGTCTTCCCACCCTACCCCTGCCTACCTCCCTTTCCAGAAACCCAGAGTAGTTCTGAGGCCATGTTGGCAGCCCAGGCCTTCTGATTGCCAGCCAGGTCCCATAGTTTCCCATTCCCCAGAAGAACAGGGGAGGTGGCATTTGGGCTCAAGCAGAGGTGATGACAGCACACTCTACATTCCCAAGGCCCCCAGCTTTTTCTTCTCCTATCCAGTCCTTCCCAATCCTGGATGTGACCCCAAACAGACATGTCTTTGTCCCTCTGCCAGCTCTCCAAACTCTCCCAGTCCAGCAAAGGCTTGGATAAGCCCCCTTGTCTGCAGAGTCTCTTGCACAGGGAAGGACCCAAACCCAGACCAGTCTAGCTGCAGACCCACCATCTGCGACTTCCAGTGCTCACTTTGGCCGCTTTCCTGCGTGAGCATGAATGGGCCTCATGAGAAGTTGCCAATCTGCTCTGTGCTCAGGAAGAACTGTTGAGGGGAGTGATAGGGAGCTACCGTATGTATACTACTGGCATTACATCATAAAAGTGGTACTGTAGTAAGGGAATCATTGAACTCCACATCAATAGGAAGGACACAAAGTCAACAATAAGGTGCCCTCTGTCCCTGAAGGGATCGATGCTCACACACACACACACACACACACACACAGGTGGGGCTGCTGGAAGCTGAGACTGAGTACTTAGTAGCAACTGCACCGTGTTTGTGGAGAATGATCTCACAGCGTGCGAGGCAGTAAGTGCACCTTCTGCACGTTAGCAAACGCCCTGCCTGCATAATAGGCCACACAGCAGAACTTCGCGCTGCTTGGACACCCCAGGGATTCCCTTTAACTGGAAACAGCAGCGAGGTCTGGTGAGAAGGAGATGAAGCCTGCATCAAGCCCTGGGACAAGCGGTGGCCTGGGGCTCTGCTATGCAGGGACGGCGAGCTCAAGCCGGCCCTGCGCAGCCGCTAGAGGTCGCTACCACCCTGGCCCTCTGCCACCGACATCCCGCAAGATACAAAGACACTGCTGCTCTGGCAGCAGAGAGGCGACCTCACCCTGGATGAAGGCAGCGCTTGGGCTCAGAGAAACTGCGAGCTCCCGTCCGCCTTTGCTCCGTTATTCCATGCATTGCGGCATTTACAATCCCTGCCTCGATTTTAAGAAGCACTCCTTGATTAAAGATGGCAGAATGATGAATAAACAGAACTCCTTGTGGACCCTATTCCAAGACCCTAGACTGCAGTCATGATAGCGTTAAAACCCTGCTACTAGTCAGTAGCAGTGGCACACACTTGTAATACTCGCACTCTGGGAGGAGGTGGAGGCAAGAGGGTTGCAAGTGCAAGCCCAGCCCTAGCCACTTAGTGACTTAGTAAGATGCTATCTCAAAAACAAACCAGAACCAAAAAATGAGCTGGAAGAGGAACGCAGTGTGAAGGTCCTGGGTACAATGCCCAGGACCTTGAAACAAAACAACATGAAATGAACAGAAGCATCCCTGCCACTGCTTCTGAGGAGCCTTCGTCCCTGCCTGCCTCCAGGGCAGGTGGCCAGTGCCTCCTAACCAGACCCATCGCCAGGTCTTGTCCCTCTCACTGCCCTATAACCACTCCGTCGCCTTCCTGCGACTGAGGGTCCCTGAGCTGGCACAGGGCCAGGCACTTGTGCCACCCTGAGTGCAGACTGGCAGAGCAGTCCTGCCCATGGGCAGAGGCCTGCTCCTCTTTCCACTGGAGGATATCAGTACTTCGTGCAGAGGCACAGGCTTAGAGTGTTCACTGGCTCCGCAAAGGAGTCTGTGACCCTCCAGACGCTGAACACGTGCTCTAAGAGGTGCCCTATGCCTCTGTGACTCCAGAGCTGCTGAACCCACTCAGTGCTGAACTCACCAGGATGAGCACCGCTGTGCCACCCTGTGCAGGGAAGGTCTTCCCTGGATGCTCCTGGGATCCCCAGCTTAGGGGCAGTGCCAGCTGGAGCCACTGCCACACACTCACCCTCAACAGAGCCTGCCTGGCCAGCACCTCAAAGGCTTGCACTACGTTGATGTCGTTCTTGGCACTGACTTCAAAGTAGGGCATGTCCTTTTCTTCACACCAGCCTTGGGCCATCTCCAGGGGCACCTGATGGGGAGGAAGAAATCAGTACTGCTCCTGTGTTGTTGCTGCCCCTGGTAGCCTGGTTACGGCTGTACTTCCTAGTGCTTGGCCCCAGTCCCTACCTGTTGCTATCAATGCCCAAAGTGACAGTGCTAAGAGGCCATGAGGCTTGGAGAGGAGATGAGGTGTCAAGAAAGGGTGAACCTTTCTCCAGGAAGTGTGTTCTTGCTCTTGTGAGATTGGATTGTGCCTGGGAGAGTGAGTTGTGGCATGTGACCCTTACCTTTGCCCCTTCCCTGGGTTCGCCATTACCCTTTCACTTTTCTCTGTGAAGTGAAGCAGTGTGAAGCTCTCAGATTTCCCAGACTCTAGCACCATGAACCTATAGAAAATCCTCTATTCTTTATAAGCTACTTAGTCTCAGGTATTCTGTTATAGAAACAAAATGGACCAAGAACTGCCCCCACATCACCAACTTCACCACCACCACTCATTTTGTGAGAATCTTCCACACATCTGTTACTTTATGCGTGTTTGCTCTAAATCCTCACCATACATCCATGAGGTGAGGTTGTTGGCTCCATTTTAAAGATGAAGGAATAGTGGCCTGGAAAATCAGAAACATTGCCCAGAATGTACAGGGCTGAGAGGATTTACATACAAGCCTGGGAATTAGACCAATGCATGTGCTGCGTTCCTAAAGCTTTACCTAGCAGTCTCCTCCTGGCATTAAATCCTTCTTTACTCTCTTCAAAGGAAGATGGACCAAGTAGAAGAGTAGCAAGGACTCATGCACCCCTGCTGGCTGAGCAGATGCACTCCTAGGAGGCTGTCACTGGGAAGGGACTCAGCTCCCTGCCAACCCTCCTCCCCGAGGGTGGAGTCACAGTACTGTTCTGAGGGTTAGTGCAGTGCTGATCAAAACTCCAATAGCATATCTCACAGAATTGGAGAAAACAATCCAAAAATTCATTTGGAGCCAGAACAGATCTAGAATAACAAAGGCAATTCTGAGCAACAGAGATAAGTGTGTGTGTGAACCTCATATTCCCTGATTTTAAATTATACTGTTAAGCTACTGTGATAAAACACCGTGGTTCTAGCCAAAACCATCCAAACAAACCAACAACAACAACAACAACAACAACAACAACAAAACCAAAATAGACCCCAAAATCAATGGAACAAATAAAAAATGCAAAAAAACCTTCAAACATACTCAGTCACTTTAGATATTCAGCATCACTGGTCATTTGAGAGATATAGATGAAAACACTGAGATTTCACTTCTCCTCAGAAAGAAGAGCTGTTATGAAGAAATCAATCAATAACAAGTGCTGGAGAGGCTGTGAGGAAAGGAACTATTCTTCACTGTTGATGAGAGTGTAGACGTGCAGCCAATGTGGAAGTTGGTGTGGAAATCCCTCAAAAACTAGGATTGGAGGTCTCATTTGACCCAGCCCCTCCCCTTCTGAGCATTTTCCCAAAAGATTAAAATTTAAAACATTGTGCCACAGCAATATATGTGCACCTATTTTTATAGCAGCACAACTTATAATAGATAAATCTAGGAAACAACCCCAAATGCCCACCAGCCTAAGAATGGATGAAAATGATGTAGTCTTTTTACAGAATGGAGCACTACTCAACTATAAAAAGGATAAACTAGGGACTTATAGGTAAATGGATGCAACTGGTCATACTCATAAGTGAAATAAACCAGAGGCACATGTATAGACATTGTAGTTTCCCTCATGTGAGAAGCTGAAAGAGTAAGTTTGACCCAAATGTACCACAGATATTATAAAACGGGAAGAAATTTCGAAAGGAAAGAGAAACGGAGATGAGGAATGGAGAAGAGAAGGAAGGGAAAGGATGTGTGTGTGTGTGCGTATATATATATATATATATATATATATATATATATATAATGATAGTTATACTACTAATTTATCTTATTTTGTTATAAACAAAGGATTGTGGCACTATTGTTGGGGCAATTAAATGTCTATCTTGTACTTTGAGCAACTAATTTAAAGAGAAAAATGCATAATTTATTAACCATTGCTGTCCTTCTGTTATCTATTATCTATTTTAATTTTTCCATTTTGTGTATTCGGTACAGGGTCTCACTGTGAAGATCAGACTCATAGTGATCCTCCTGTTTTCAGCCTCTCCAACACTGGGGTTATGGGCATTTGCCACCACACCCAGACTCTGTCAGCATGCCCTGGGGGCAGGGCTGGCATAGTATGCAGGATTAGGAATCGAACCCTGGTCCCTGCACTTGCTAAAGCAGGCATTTAGTCCACTGAACAATCTCATTGGCCCTACCCTCCTATTATCTTGTTTTGAAATTTTGTGGGTTTTTTTCTCTTAAAACTTAGCAAATAAGAAAAACCCAGGATCTGATGGTTCACCACTGAATTCTGTAAGAACTTCAGGGAAGAGCAAATGTCAATACTTTTCATTTTTTTTTTCTGAGACAGAGTCTCGCTATGCAGTTCAGGCTGGCCTTGAGCTCACTTTTGTAACCCAGGCTGGTCTCGAACTCACATCAATCCTCCTGCCTCAGCCTTGCAAGTGCTGGGATTACAGGGCCAGCAAGATGGTTCAGCAGTCTAAAGCACCTGCTTAGGAAGGCTTAGGACTTTTCAAGTTTTTTAATGAAATTCAAAGGAGAGGAGTATTGTCAAATTCATTCCTGGAAGCCAGTATTACTCTGCTTCTAAACTTACAAAAGGACTCAAGTAAAAAAGAAAAGTATAAGGTAATTTCTTTCATGAAGATAAATGCAAAGATCTTTGACAAGATAATGGATACCGGAAGGCAGCAAATCATTGAAAAGATCACATTCACGACAAAGTGGGACTTAACCCTAGAGTCCAAGGATAGTTTGACATATGAAAACCACAAAAGTGTAATACATTACATAACAGAAGCTGGACTAAAACTCACGTGATCATCTCAACAGATGCAGAAAAAAATTGACAGAATCTAGTATCTGTTCATGATAAAAGCCCTTAACAAAATAAATACAGAAGGACCTTGTCGCAGCGTGGTACAGGCACAAAAAACAGACACGTGGTTCAGTGGGGCAGAGCAGAGGATGCAGAAACAACCTCAGATGTAACCAGCCATCTGATTTTTTGACAAAGGGCCAAAAATATACAGTCTAGGAAATATAGACTATTTAACAAATGCTGCTGAGAAAACTGGCTAAGCACATGTGGAAGACTGAACCTAGACCCATATTTCTCACCATGCACTAAACTAAAATAAAAATGGACCTATATCTAAATATTAACAAAGTGTTGAAAATAAAATAGGTAAAACTATTTTTTAAAATGTTTATGTATTTGGTACAGGATCTTACTATTCAGCTCTGACACATAGTGATCCTCCTGTTTCAGCCTCTCCAACACTGGGATTGCAGGTGTGTGTCAACACTCCCACTCTCGGTGGCAGGCTTGGTGTTCCCTGGGTGGGGCTGGCACAACATGCGGTATTGGGGGTTGAACCTGGGTCTTTGATCTTGCCTAGGCAGGTGTTTAGACCACTAAGCCATCTCCACAGCTACAGGTCAATATTGGCATAAAGATTTCCTGAATAGAAATCCAACTGCACAAATGACAACGGATTGTACAGACATTCTCAAAGAAACAAGATTATATCAAATTAAAAATCTTCAGCACAGTGAAGTAAATAGCCAATAGAATGAAGAAAGAGATAGGCTACAGAATGAGAAAAATATTTTCTAGCTACTCCTCAGACAGAAGAGATATATTCTAATAACTAGAACATGTACAGCACTCAAAAAGTTAGGGCTCCCCGAATGAAAAATAAAAGAATGGGCAAATAAAATGATAGATACTTCTTAGAAGAAAAAAAAAAATACAAATTTTTGGAAACCACGAAGTTGTGTTATCCTGAGAAATGAAGCTTTTTGCTTCCATCTTTCCCGTCCTTTACTTCAACCCTATTCACTGAGATATGCAGAGCTGGAACAAGATGGTTCCTTAGTTGGTTAAAAAAATGTGATTGAGTGAGGCCAAGATGCCAATGTGTTTAACTGCTGCATGCAGCTGAGAATTGCTACTCCATTGGTGGCTGGACTGGGGGCTCAAGCAAGAGCTTGTAAGATCCCATGGCTAAGACATGAGATAACATCTCATCTGAGGACGTGGGACTCAAAAAGAAGTATACCTTCTTGGCAGTAAAGGAGCCGGCTCCACACATCAGCTTTGCCAACCAGCCACTATGCCTGGTACAAAACTGCTCTTTCTCCTGACAGCCAATGACTGCAGAATATCTCTTTGCCAGCACTCTGCTGCAACCACCACCCACCTCACTAATTGAACCCATTAAAAGCCATGAGCTTTTGGACTTGTGGCCTTTTGTTCCACAGAGAACTTTGAGTTATGTCAGAGCTCCTCGGCCTCAGAACCTTTTCCATTTGCATTTCTATTGCATTTGTGTTCCATATTTCTGGTTTAGACTAAACCCTCCATGCAGTTGCAGTATACACGACTAATATATATGTGAAAAAACTTTAATATCTCTTGTCATTAAAGAAAATACAAGTGAAAACAGCAGGGAGATTCTGCCTTACTACAAAAGAAATGGCTATCATCAAGAGATCAGATAATAACAAAAGCTGTCAAGACTGTGGAGAAAAGAACTCTTTTATGTTCTGGTGGGAATGTAAACTAGTCCAACCACTATGGAAATCAGGATAGAGTTTCCTCAAAAACTAAAAATGTCTAGCTATTTCTCTTCTGTGTATCTTCTTGAAAGAGTTAAAGACATCCTGTAGTGATTTATGTTTATAGCAGCTGAATCTTGGAAATGGTCTATATGTTTATTCATAGATGAATGGATAAAGATAATGTGGTGTTTATATACAATGAGTAGTATTCTGCTAACAAAAATGATAAATTTGAGTCATTTATAGGACAATAGATGCACCTTGAGACTATCATGTTGAGTGAAATAAATCAGACACAGAAGTTAAAAATTGCATGGCTTCTGGCATATGAGAATCTCAAAGTATAAATAAACTACAGAGCAAGGTAATAGATAACTAATAGGAAACAGAAACATTTCTTTTAGAAATTGAAAGGGGACCAAGAAAAGAAGGGGAAGGCATAAGTGACATAAAGGGAATTAAGATGGGTTATGTCCATGTACCAACTCCACAGGATGCATGTGGTCGTGCTGTACTGCAAACATTGACTGTTGAAAATAAAAATTTTGAAAAATTCCACTGCTGTCCACTGTCTCTCTGGTGCTAGCTCCCTTGCTCTTAGGAAGGAAGAGGGCCAGTAGCTCCTATCTTTCTTTTGTAAAACCCACCAGCCTGCTCTGACACTGTGGGGCCTGTGATCTAAGGTTGGAGGATTATGACTGGGTCTAGCTAAGCAGCCTACCCTTGGTTGGCCTCTCGGGTACTGGGGAAGTTGAGCAGAGAAGGGAGCATCACAAAGCTTAGTATTGGCTGAGCTGTAAGCTCCTCCTGGCCTCAGGAGAAGGGGCCCTAGAATTTGTCAGCAGTGCTCCTGCCTGTGGGATAGAGAAGCAGTGAAGATTCCTCAGGGCTCAGGGAAGATATTAAACTCTGGAGAGAGAGAATTAAGGATGACCAAGCTGCTGATTGCTATGGTCCTCACCAGTGGCATGCAAATAACTAGCACCTTCTCCTTGAGTAGCATCTTAGGTTTGCAGAGGATTCTGTGTCTTTTAAAGGATTTGAGGGCCAAGTCTAGACGTATACATCTTATAGCTCCTACCTATTCTACATCTGGCTCCCTGTCCAGCCCTCACTGGCCCAGTGCTGGGCATCTCACTGGACACAGTACTGCTCAGGAGTTACCTTAAAAGTGGAAGTGAAGTGAGATGAATTTGTGACTCTGGGAGGATTCTTTGTATTGTATGGCATGAGAAGTAGAGTCCCAGGGTCGGGGCCCAGAATTGCCTGCTGACAGCTCAGAAGCTGTGCCTGTGCCATGGCTGTTAAGCTCAACTGTCCCTATCTTGAACAAGGATAGACTTTTGGAAACATTTTCTCTGCCCTTTCACTGTTTCATTTCAATGAATGACTAAATTCAAGTTCTAACATTTCAGTTGGGATTATTTTACCAAAAAAATCCTTTTGTCTTTGCCCCATGCCCACCCAGCCAGAGACTGGTGGCTTAGGAAGAATGATACCCAGTGACCATCTCCCACTTCTCTGATGGTTCTGGTTGGAGTTTCATGATATTTAAGACCATCTTAAGACCATGATATTTAAGACATGCTTTTAGGTTCAGACTCCGAAATGAACTCAAAGTTTTAGAAGTGTTACTTCTGCTAATTCTCCTTGTGCTGGACAGTAGGCTATTATTTCATTTTATTTTTGTTGTAGTTTGGCTCATTCACTGGAGACCAAATATTTGAAGAATTAGTCCAGTTCACATAATTTTATTTGTATTTTCCCAACTTGTATGCCTGTCACATGACTGATTATATTTTTTATTAAAATTAGCATATTTAATATTAATATGCCATTTACTAAGAATATAAAAGAATATTTTTACAAAATATGTTCCAATTCTATGAGCTGGGTGTCAGAAATTACCTCCTTGTATGTTTATTGTGATAAGATATACATAACATAATTTTATAGTCTTGCTATTTTAAAACATAATTCAGGGCTGTTGAGCTATCTCAGTGGACTAAGTGCCTTCCTGGGCAAGTACAGGGACTGGGGTTTGATCCATAGCATCACAGGCTGTGACAACCTTGCCCCTGGGTGTACTGAGCTGGCCACTGACACCAGGCATAGTGGCACATGCCTCTAATCACAGCACTGGGGAGGCTGAAAAGAGGAGGCTCACTACAAGTCTGAGCTGTATAGTGAGAACCTGTGCCACATACATAAAATAAGCAAGCGAACATGTGATGCTGGGTCACTGAGCATACTCCTACTGTTGTACAACTATCACCACTACCCAAACCCAGAACTTTCTCATCTTCGCAGATCTACCAGTATATTTTTGTGTTCATTTTTAAAAATGTATTTGGTGTTGCAGGACTAGGACTTGTGGTGATCCCCCTGCTTTCAGCATCCCTAGGACTGAGATTATAGGAGTGTGCCACTGGGCTCAGATTCTGGCTGGCTCAGCCCATCCTGGGGTTGGGACTGGTGCAGCATGTGGTGCCAGGGATCAGACCATGGTGCCTGTGGTTGTCTAAGCTTGCTTAAGCGGGTGCTTAAGTCTGCTGAGCTATCTCACTGGCCCAATATATTTTTATTTTTTATTTTTTTGTCTTTTTGAGACAGAGTTTCAGTATGCAGTTCAGGCTGGCCTTGAGCTTACTTTTGTAGCCCAGGCTGGTCTTGAACTCACACTGATCCTCCTGCCTCAGCCTCCCAAGTGCAGGGATTACAGGTGTGCACCACCACACCCGGCTCCCAATATATTTTTAAATATCTAGTTTCTTTTAATGAAGTAGGAAAAACTGCCATGTTTTCCACCCTGGTCCCTTACAGATAATAAGGAAGATAACAATGACATAATTTCCTTTAATCTCCTCAAATAATCTCAGGAAATTGATGCTTTGGTTTCCATCTTGCTGAAGAAGAAGCTGGTATAGTCCCAGGGCACACAGGGAGCAAGCAACTGAGTAATGGTGGAGTCCATCTCAGCTGTAGGTGCTACAGTTTGAAATGTCCTCCAAAGACTCAAGTGCTGAAGCCAGCTAGGCTATTGGGAGGTGGGGGAACCTTTAAGGTGCGAAACCCAGCAAAAGGAATTTGTACCCTTAAAGAGGCTATCAGTACCCTGGCCCCTCCTCTTTCTTTCTTTTGTTTCCAGATGCCATGAGGGGAACAGCCTCTTCCAACATATACTTCTGCTATCTTTTTCTCTCTTGATTTAATTTTTTTTTTAAATTTTTATTTATTTATTTTTTTCTTGTTTCAGAACCTTTGTTTATTCACTCATTTTTATGGCCGGCTCAGCCCACCCCGAGGGCAGGGCTGGCACAGCATGTGGTGCCGGGGATCGAACTACGGTCCCTGAAGCCGCCTCTTGATTTAATTTTAAAACTTTGTTTTCAAACATAGGTACATTTTTGGCCATCTGTAATGATCACATCCACTGGAGGAAATTTGTACCTGTACTTAATATATTTTAGTTCTTATTCCTGTACTCCCCTCTCTTCAACCCCTTTTCCTTCCCCCATTTACAAAAGCTTTACTTACATCTCTCCCTTTCCATTTTTTACCCTTTTTCTTTCCTCCTCCCCATTCCCTCACTCCCTTTCCCATTTGATCCTGCTCTTCCCACTTCCCAGTACCTCTGTTCCATATGCTCGTTATTCACTCTTTGGATTTCTCACACCTGAGAAGCAAAGTGACACTGTGTTTAAACACATGGGCCCCATTTATTTCACCCAAGATTGTGTGCCATGATGGTCTACCTTGCCACAGACGGGCCTGAAAGCAAGGGGACCCATTGACCACAGGCTGAAGAACCATAAGACAAAGAAAACGTTGTTTCCTTGTGAGTTGATTGTCTCAGATATTTTTGTTAGGTTTCTGAACAGAAAGCTAACACAGAGGGGCTCAAAGAGTAGGCACTCCCTCCACAGCCTTGGTGCTCACCCACTCAGCTCTGCAAGTGCGTAGCACCCCCTGCTCCCATCTGCCTGTCAACCGAACTCCTCCACTTCCTCACTACCAGCCAGCCATGGGTGGGCAAACCCCTTGCTAGGTGTGGCAGTGTAAAGCCCTCTGAGGCCAGAGCTGTCCAGCCTCCCCTCTCCACTTTGCTTAGCTGATCTCTGAGTTACAGTCCCTGTGTTCTCCTTCACCCACTCCCTTCTCTCCACTTCCCTGTCCTCATTTCATTATGGCTAATGAACTTCCTCACTTGCTGAGGCAGAAGATTCCTCCTTCACTCTCCGGAACCCTCCTTTCACTACTCCTTCTTGGCTGAACCACGGCTTTTGCTCGGGCCTCCGTTCCACATTTTGCTCTCTCCACTGGGACTATTTCCACACCTCCCTCACTCCAGAAGCAAAGGAGGGGCTTGGCTCACCTGTGCCCCACTTCTTTCAATCCTTTGTTCGTCTTCTCTCTGTACCAAAGCTCACCCAGAAGCCTGCAGAGGACCTCTCTGCTCCTGTGAGTCATCACTGGTCATTCTTACCCTGTCAGGAATGACTTGCCAAGGAAAGGCTTGCCATCTGATGTAGCTTCCTCTTCCCCTCAGCACACAGCTGGCGTGCTGCTCATGGTGCCTCAGAGTTCCTGTCCGGCCATCAGTCCCTCCACTTCTGCCTCTACACACTAAATATGTGGATACTAAGCCTGGCCTCCTGACTGTGGCCACAGTCTTCTCGCCTTCCAACTCCATCATGTCCCCGCTCCTGCCTGCTCCCCCACCCCACCCCCACTGCAGCCCACTCCTTCCCTCCCCTTTCCTTTGTAGCTCCTCAAGCCCTGCTGGCCTTACCCTTCAGCTCTTCTGGCCTGGGCAAACCTCAGCCCCAGGTCCCTTGTTCCTGGCATTTGCTCCACACAAGGCTGTGAAAGATGCACACACCACACACTCCAAGTTCATGGCCTTCCCCTCCAGGTGGGCCCTTGGTACCACACGTCAGTTTTTGTCCTTGTCCTTGACCAGCCATCTTATTTCTTCCCAGGGTAAGTGACCCCTACAAGCCTCACCATGGCTCTTAAGCCTTCCTCTGGTCTCTTCCTTTCACCAGAATGCAATGTTTCTTACTTCACTGAGAAAAGTCACACTCGTTCTTGAATTTCCCCCAGTGTCCCACATGCCTGCCTACAGACATCTGAAACAAGATGCTAAAATGTTGTTAGATTCCAGATATAAGACAGGATGAAGGACAGACCATCCTGGGACCACATACTTTCCCAAAGGCTCATGATCAAGGAGCTATTAGGATCGTAGATGAGCAGGGACATAAAGGGGGCTGAAAAGGATCGTCAGTAAGGAGAAGATTGTGTTGTCAGGGCAACTACCTTTGCTTCCTCTGAGAGGACAAGCTGGGAGAGTCTCACCTCAAGATGGCTTTGAGGAGGCTCACTGAAACACAAGCCCTGGAGTTCAGTGGGCATGGTAGTCTGATGCCTAATGTTCACTTGAGGGATCTAAAAGAGATGATGGGAAGAGAGAGAAGAGACTTTCTTCAGGGGATGCAGAAGGCAGCAGAACACCTTGGGAAGGAGGTGGGGTCCAACAGAGGAATAGCTGGGGTCCAACAGAGGGACCCCAGTGGGGCTGATGAAAAGTTTGGAATTGAGGAAGGAATGGGGGAGAATGCAGGACCCTTGTTATGGAAGGTTCACTGTCTCACCCTTGGCTTCTTATAGACCCAAAGGGGTGACACACAGAAGAAAGAGCTTGCCAGCCCCTGCCAGGCCCAGAGAACACAAAACTGTCTATGACAATAGCAGTTGGGTCAGCGCTGTCTCAGTTTCTCCACCACTTCTTCCTGCTTGACTGAAGACAGATTTAACACTAGAATTAGGACCTCAGCGAAGTGATGAGGAGGAGGATGTGTAAGGTTAATGTAAGAGTGGACCTGGGTTATTGCCCAAGGCTGGGTATCTGTAATTGGAGAATTGACACTGTGTTTCCAACCTGAACTGACCACCAACATGAAGATTTCTAGATACCTGTTTCCAGCCTAGACTTCTCCTTCCAAGTTTTGTTTTTAGGTATCCCACAGCCTGTGGGCCCTGTCTGGTCCCTGCTGTTATTCCTCAGGCTCCTCACTCCAAACCCAAAAGGAACGCCTTTCCCTAGCAGCAGGAGCTCCCTCTGTCCTTGGCGGTACAGTTGGAAGCACCCTTCCCTGCCCCTGCTGCTCATCGCACACTTCATCCTACCTAACGGTGATGCTCAGCTCTCCCATGACTTTTCTCCATTTGAACCATTGTGAAAACTGAACTCAAACACAATGATTCAGTTCCCCATACCATTTTCTATTTGAAACACTAAGAAAACTTGTGTCAGACAGCTCTTTGGGTTCCATTTTTGGCTTCACTTGGCTGGTATCTTTGGAAATTCAGGCTGCATCTATGTATTTTTCTGTGGTAAGCAAGGATTAAAGACTTTCCATTCAGAGGCTGGATGCTGGTCTACACTGCACATGCTGGACACTTTTGTCCTGGAGGCAACCAGCTGTCCAGGAATTAACTGAGTGACCTGGACTATGCTTACATTGATAAGAAAAAAGATTAATTTCCCAGAGAACTTATGGATCAGGCAGTTATAACTAGACTTCCTAGACCACCATGCAAACCCAAATCCCCTGAGACCCAACTGCTGCCCTTTTAGAAGCCTTAACTCCTCAACTCTCTATCAGCAGAATCACTCAGTTCCTAGCTCATGTCATGCTGTTCCTTCAGCTTGGACCTCACCTCGTGCAGGAAGCCTGTCCTGTGCGCTGGACTTGAATACACGCCTCTTCACTGTGGCTCTGTATCTCCGAGGTGGAGGCTGCATTCACCTATTGGGTCACAGCTGTCTTTCAGAGTGTCTGTATTCACTACAGTCTATGAATTCTTGAAGTAAGCATGATTCAGTTCTGTTTTTATGGGACCTAACAGTGCCTGGTAATAGGGGATTCTCATAACATTTGTTGAATGAATGAATGAATGAATGAATGAATGAATGAACAGACAGTACCTTTCTGTCTTCCAGATCAATTTTGTTACCCAGCACCACCATGGGGTAGGACTGCTCCATGGGAATGATCTTGGCTAGAACATCACCCCGCCAGACATCTAGGGCCTCAAAGGATTCCGGATCGGTGACATCAAAAGCCAGAATACAGCCATCAGAGCCCTTGTAGAAGGTGGACACCATGGAACGGAACCGCTCCTGACCGCCTGTGTCCCAGATCTGGAGGGGAAGAGCAGTCACTCCGTTGGGCTGTGATTGGGGCTGGGGGATGGTCCATGAGGCTAGAGCAAGCCAAAGCTTCCTTTTGGGATGGAGAGCAGGAAGCTGGGGTATGAGTGTATGTGGTTCTTCACACACCAAGCCCGACCCTTCCACTTGGATTCACCACGACACTTCTGCAATGTCATTTAACAGTCTGTGAGCACTTTCACACCTGCGCTCCCATTTTGCTTTCATCAGGGCAAGTATTGCTGTTCTCATCTGACAGTTTTGGAGACTTGGATCCTGACAATGACTTGGCCAAGGTCACCACCAAGTTTTCTAGGGACCTTGATGTCCACCAGCTCCCCAATGAGTTTGACACTAGATAGCTGCACTTTTTCCTGCAAAGAGCCAGACAGTGAATATGGGCTGTGCAGACTGCACTGTCTGTTCCATCTATTTCCTCGGCCATTGTAGTGCAAAAGACAGCAGGTAAACAAATGGGTGTGGCCATGTCTCAGGGAAGAGACCAGAGTCTGAGTTAAAGTTAGCTGCTCTCTGCTTGAGCCACCCTCGTTCCTGCCGCACTTGGCTGTGTAGGTGGCTGTGCAGGGGATGCGGATGCACACGGTGGGAGTGAGGAGAGGTTGGCTTACCTGTAGCTTCAACGTGGTGTCGTCCAGGATGATGACCTTGGACAGGATGCTGGCCCCCAGTGTGGTCTGGTATTCCTCGTAAAACCTCTTGTGCACATATTGGTGAAGGAGAGAGGTCTTTCCTACACTGAGGCAAAACCCAAGATGAGTTTGGACACCCATCTGCAAACACACATCTGTGCATAGTCACACCATTCTTAGAATCTTACCAGGCCCCTAACACAGTCGTCCCTTCCTGTGATTCTATCGGCCCAGGGACCACACTTAGAGGACCAAGGGACTAGGAATAGTTTCTAGAAGTAGAAATAGAAGAGCATAGATTTGGTGAGAAGTCTCACAGCAGCTTTCTTGCATGTGGCAGGAGTTGAGAGGTTCAGACTTGCCGGCCAGCTCACATAACTCACAGAGTTTGGTGCTGCTGAGCGGGGCCCAAACCATCAGTTCACTGCTGGTTTCTTTCTTGAAACTGAGCCCTTCCTGGAAGTGGATGCATTTCTGCTGCCACCCAGAAGCAGAAAGGGGCTAGGGAGGTAGCCTCTCTTCCCAGACTCGGGACTGCTATTCCCTGCCCCACACCCTGAGCTGGGCTTGGCTTACCCGAGTGCTCCAACAATGATGAGTTTCAGGTCCACCTTCTTCTGGGGATTCATGAAGGGGCTCAGAGCCTGTGGGGAAACAGTTCATTGCCATGCTGGCCAGTGCCCCTGTGACCACTCCCAATGGGGCCAGTCCTTCTCAGTGTGCAGATCTGTACCCCGGACCTAGGACCAGGTAAGGCTAGTCTTCAAATGAGGCATAAAAGTTCCCCTCATTGGTAGGGTGACTCTCCGAGGGTGTGTGACCCTACAGGGCCCCCAAATCACTTGCCTTCAACACTCTACCAGCACTGTTCAGAGGCAGCACTTGCCAAGCAGGTGGGACAAGACTGAACAGAGGCCTTGCAGACAGTCAAGCCTGGAGCCAGGGGTGGAGGGCAGTGTGGGAGAGGAACTGGGCTGGGCAGGACAAGGGCCCATTGTCAGGACTGCCCAGAGCTCGCAGAGGCGAGTGCCCTCCCCCAGCGTGAGGTGTGGCTGCAGTGCAGACAGAGTCCAAGGCTCTTTGCTGCAGCTGGCAGCGCTGGAATGGGTATACATTGCTGGAAAGCTGCTTGGCAGCAAATGCTGAGCCTGAAAATGCTCCTGACCTCCACTTCTAGGAATCTGTCCTAAGGAAATAACCAGAAATGCAGACTATTGTTCCAGAATGTTCTTCTCAATATTGTTTGTAAATATCAATAATAAAGAAGTGGTTAAATCCCTCAGCACATGTATTTAAGTAGTCATTAAAGTGGAGATCTTTAGTATTTTATAATAACAGGGATTCCTGGGGCTCACATACTGGGATATAAATGAAAAACGATTCTAAACTGTACCTAGTCCCACCCCCCAGGCTCCCTGAGCCGGCCAGTAAGTCTGGACATGGCAATGTATGCCTGTAATCCCAGTGCTGGGGAGGATAAAAACAGGCTATAAGTCTGAGTTGCGTAGTGAGACCCTTTACCAAATACATAAACAAACAAACAAACAAACAAGCAAATAAAACTGTATATATAAAATCAACCCAAATATTTCAGTATAAGGTGATGTTAGCTTGAATGTGCTTGCTTTTCTTTCTTTCTTTCTTTCTTTCTTTCTTTCTTTCTTTCTTTCTTTCTTTCTTTCTTTCTTTCTTTCTTCTTTCTTTCTTTCTTTCTTTCTTTCTTTCTTTCTTTCTTTCTTTCTTTCTTTCTTTCTTTCTTTTTTCTTTTTAGACAGGGTCTTGCTGTGCAGTTGATGCTGGCCTTGATCTCACTTTTGTAGCCCAGGCTGGTCTCGAACTCGCATTGATCCTCCAACCTCAGCCTCCCAAGTGCTGGGATTACGGTTTGCACCACCACGCCTGGTCCCTGTTTTTCTTCTTTATGATGTTGGGAATGGAATCTAGGACCTGTGAATGCTGGGTAAATGCTGATCACTGAGCTGCACACCCTGCACCATGCCCCAAAACTCTCAACATGTTCTTTAGAAATATTGGGCGCACACACTGCAAAGTTGCTAAGTCCAACTAGTGAGCATCTGCACAGCCTCACAGACTTACTGTTCTCCTGTGATGAGGACAGTTCACCAAGTCCCATGCTAGACATTGCGGAGGCTCAAGATGGGGGAAATGGGAATCCACCATGAGGAGGACTCAGAAGGGGCACACCACGGCTGAGCGACACCAGGGAAGTGTGGAGTGCCCAGGGGTACAGAGAAAGTATGGCAGAATCCAACGGAATGGCGCACTGAAGAAAGGAGGCAGGAGGCGATGCTTTCTCAGAAGGGAGAGACAGAAACAGACCCTGGCACTGCTAAGTGGAGATGATGACTGGTTAGGGAAGACAAGCAGGCAGGAACCCAGAGTGGAGGCAGGGCTGAGACGGGCTGTAAGCATCCTACGATGATCCATTCATTCTCTCAGCACACTTTTCCACCTTCCAGACATGTGGAGGAGGGAGTTCAAGGTGTTAACCACTGGGATTTTGCAAAGGTGTCACTGCCTCCTCCCCAGAAGTCAGCCAAGGGACACGTGGCTCAGAAACTCCTAGCAGGGTCCCACTTTCAGGGGCAGTGGGAGCAGTGAGGAGCTGCTTCTGAAAGGCTCGGGTAAATGTGCTAACTTAGCTTGAGAGAAAAATACAATATCTTTAAAAAGGGAATTGGAGCACTAGGGAGGCAGGAAAACGTGTGTGTGTGTGTGTGTGGGGGGTTGACCAGCATCGGCTGAGCGCCTACAGGCAGGCTCAGAGAAGGGAGTCATTCATAATGCATCGCGGGCCATGTGGTGGTAGATGGGCAAGCCCAAGAAAGCTTTTCTGTCTGTGCTGCCTGAGCGTGAACACATGGAATCTGGGGCTCTGGACTTAGGCTTGGGGAATTCACAGAGAGCTAGAGGTGCTAAAGAAAGGCAGTCAAAGTGACAACATACAGCAGGCACTGGGGAAACTGGGGTCGTGAGCTAGGAACTCACCAAGGGGTGTCTTGTCATGCTGAGGCAAGGATGCAGTACTTCCATGCAGTGACACAGCAGTGCGCGGTGCCAGAGCGAGCCTTGAATTATGCTCTAACATCAGTTTTCTAGACACTGCTATTTTGCAAGTATGCAAATAAGCAATATGCATGTTGCTGTGAGAATTAAATGAATTGCTATTTTTATTACAATGTCTCTAAAACAGTACTGTTATGATGCATTTACTGGCACAAGTTAAGGGTTTGAGAAAGGTTAGCTACTTCATTAGGCACAAAAATAGCCCACAGGATCAGTGCTGCTGTGTCCTTTCCACACACACACACACACACACACACACACACACACACACACACACAGTTTACAGAAGTTAAGCAGCTCATCCCTAAAGACATAAACCCTGCAGTGGTAGAGCATGGATTGGAACTGAGATTTGAAATCAGGACTTTGTACTTTGTTGCCAAAGGAGGACTTGAACTTGTAGTCCACCTTCCACAGACTGCTGAGTAGCTGGGGTTCCAGGTGTGCACCTTATGGTCAGCAACAGATTGTGATCTTAACTGAGTACTACTGTCTGCCTGAAAAACTAGAGTGAGGGCCACACACAGCTTGTTCCCTGGGACTCCACGAAAACACCTTGTTGTTGGACCTATGGTCCCTCAGTAAGACTCCTTTTTTTTTTTTCTTTTTGAGACAGGGTCTTACTATGCAGTTCAGGCTGGCCTTGAGCTCACTTTTGTAGCTCAAGCTGGTCTCAAACTCGCACTGATCCTCCTGCCTCAGCCTCCCAAGTGCTGGGATTACAGGTGTGAGCCACCATGCCTGGCTATATCAGTAAGACTCTTAACATAAATTTTAAGCCATGAATATATACTCTGTAATACTACCCAATTTGAAAAAGAATAAGTGATAAAATGGAAGAACACTAACTTAGTTTTAAAAAAGAAACACACCAATTTACACAGTATGATCCCAACCATACAAAAACAATGCCATGTGTGACTATGTTTCATATTACACATATGCATATCCTGTGAGCACACAGAAAATTATAGGTAGATACTCATGACATGATTAACAAGAGAACTGTGAAAAGGCAGATTAGGCTAAGAGCTATCATTTTTATTTTATATGTGTCTAGCTTTAAATTTATTCCACAAGCCTAAGTTATTTCTGTAATAAACAATACCAGCTCAGGACAGCCTCTCTTTTACAAGAGGGTGCGGCTGTGTGGCATCCCAAAGTCATACGAGTGTGACTCCCTGCTGTGATGAGTCACTTGGCTGGGGCAGGAGAGAGAAGTGGGTCCCTGCTGAGTGATCATGAGCTTTGGGCTCAGCACTGCTATGACAGCTGTGATGTCAGATGAGCTATTTGGTGATAGTTCCTTACAGGCAAACCGGTGTCACTCGTGGTGTGGCTTCCTCAGCAAGTGGTGTGTTTTGTAGCACAGCGGGATCCTTAGGATGGGAAGGACCTATTTAAATGTTTAACAACTGGGATGTGAAGAAGGGTGGGGGACCAGGGACTCAATTTGCAGTGCTCACCATTCTCTGGACTGTGGTTTGCCTGCGATGGCTGATTGCACACACCACCAGTATGGAGCTGGTGCATACCTGGGAGGACCTCAAAGCTAACAAGGCTCATCCACACCCTGTGGTCCAGCCATCTGAGCACACCCATGGAGAATGGGATGGGCCTGTCTCAGGGCAGCTCACAGGAACTTCTCCATTTCTCTGCCACACACCAGCCTTCCTTAACTGTAAGCTGTCTGACTGTCACCACCCTAGTCTATTCCTCTGAACTTGCTGTTGGCAGGGTTTCTTCCATGAGGGCAGACCCTTTGCTAAGGCTGCTACCTGAGTCTCAGTCACAATGATAACAAGAGAGTAGTTGGACTCACTCAGGGCTGTACTAGTTCCTGTGGGTCACATGCAGACTTCACACAGTGGCCAAGGTCACTTTCCCTGTCCTCTCTGCTCTGCTCTTGGCTAGTCTGTGGCCCTGGCTGTCCTTTTAAGCCTGTTCTCTTCCATTTAGCTGATTCAAATGTTTCAAAGCAGGGCATCATCTTGGAGGCCAGGATGACTCATCCTCCACCACAAAGAGCAGTGACCGGCAGCCTTGGAATGCAGAACTGGCCATCAACCACCCAGACCCATTTGGAGCAGATTCATTCACCCTGGAGGTGAGCACCTCTTCTCCTTCTCTTCTCTAGCAGCACTTCCAAGGCTCCAGTGGGCAAAGCTATCACATAGCTCTGTCCTTATGGAGCAGAAAGCCCAAGAGGTTGCCAAGCTCTATAGCTTGGGCCCAGGGTCCAGTCCTCCAAGAACTCCTGGAGCTGCTCTACCCTCATCTTCCACTTGCCTTCTTTCCCACCTTGTTAGTTCCAGTAATGACCCCAATATAGTCTTCTGACTTGTTTATGTTGGATGGGGGATGTGCTGGCAGGGAGATCAGAGCAGTGACCGCTGAGAACACTGAAGGAAGTCTTACCTGGCTTCTTACCCAGTCACTAGCTCCTCTACTCTTCACTCCATACTTAACACAATAGTGAATACATCCACTCTAAAAAAAAATAATAATGGGACTTACCATTGGGGAATTCAGGTTTGTTGGTGGGAGAGACTATCAACAGAACACAAGAGATCTACCAACCAGGCCCGGCATGTGAGGTAGACTGCCCTGGGCCCTCTGGAAACTCACTGAGCCCACCAACAAAGTCTGGGATGTGAGGGGAACTTCATCTACCAGACAGGCCCAGTGTGGAAAACTGCTGCAAAACTCCCTGAGGAGAGACTAGAAATAAGACCCACCCAGCTGATCCAAGAGCAGAACATCTTGCCAGAGTGGCACAGCAGGTTCACCTCCAAGGGCTGCAGCAGGAAAAAAGTGGAGCTCAGCAGCCAGACCAAAGCCACATCCACTTGGATAAGTCTGAACTTGGTAGATCCAGATCTGGTGCTAATATAAGAACTCTACCAAAGCTCTACACCAAATGTCAAAAGGTAGGGCTGCACAAAATGACAAAGAGAAGGAGCAAAATGTGTGCTTAGGCCTGAGCCCACCCAGAACAAATACAGGAGACAATGGCATAGAAGGAATTGGAAATCACACACTTGAAATCTCTAAATTAATAGCATCTGAAGTAAAGAAACAGCTGCAGAAAGGTATAGATGAAATCAGATCAGAAATAATTTCTAAAGTAAAAAAAAAAGAAATAATACCTATAATAAAAGAAGTACTAAGTGCTTCTAAGAAGATACTGATAAAAAAATAGAGGAGAAGAGAAAAGTGATGGAATCCTTGAATGAGCAATATAGGAAAATAATAGAATGTATGAAGCAGATTCAAAATGATACAGGAACTTAAAACCTCAATCTCAAGCTGGTAAAAATGTTTCAGTGAAAGTGAAATAGACTTTCAGATGTAAAAGACACCATTGCAGCTAGTGAAAAGGTAAGAAAAGATCTCTTTTTAAAAAAAAATTTATTTATTTATTTTTTTGTCTTGTTTCAGAACTTTTATTTGTTTATTCACTCATTTTTATGGCCAGCTCAGTCCACCCTGAGGGCAGGGCTGGCACAGCGTGTGGTGCTGGGGATGGAACCGTGGTCCTTAAAGCCGCCCAAGCTTTTCCAAGCAGGGGCTTTAGACCACTGAGCCATCCCGCCAGGCCCAAGAAAAGATCTCTTAATAACTAGGATGCAAGAAAAAATAATTCAACATCTACAAGATGATGCAAACATGAACAACATAAGACTAATAGGCCTCAATGAGAAAGAAGGAGTCTATACAAATGATATAAAAAGAATATGGCCAGAAGTAATAGGAGAAAACTTCCCAAAGAGGGGGAAACAATTTGATATTCAGTAACTGAAGCATATAGAACTCCAAATAGTATCAACCCAATTAAAACCACACCCAGACATATAATAATGAAGATTCCAGAAATTCAGCATAGGAACAGTATAATAAAAGCTGCTAGAGAAAAGAAACAGATCACATTAAAATTAAAACTCGTTAGAGTAATGGCAGATTTCCCTCTATAAGCCAGTAAGTCAAGAAGAGCATGGAGGGCCAGGCGTAGTGGCACACCTCTAATCCCAGCACTTGGCAGGCTGAGACAGGAGGATTGATGCAAGCTTGAGACCAGCCAGGCTACAAGAGTAAGCTCAAGTCCAGCCTGAACTGCATAGCAAGACCCTGCCTCAAAAAGACAAAAAGACAAAAAGACAAAAAGACAAAAAGACAAAAAGACAAAAGAAGAAGAAGAAGAAGAAGAAGAAGAAGAAGAAGAAGAAGAAGAAGAAGAAGAAGAAGGAGAAGAAGAAGAAGAAGAAGAAGAAGAAGAAGAAGAAGAAGAAGAAGAAGAAGAAGAAGAAGAAGAAGTATGGAGCAAAGAAAACAAATTCCAGCCCAGATTGCTACACCCTGCAAAACTCTCTTTCAAGTTCAATGGAAAAGTAAAATACTTCCAGGACAAAGAACAACTAAGGAATTTCATGATGATGAAGTCAACCCTACACAGTTTACTAGAAGATATTCTAGAGAGGGATCAAAATGACCACAACTTCATGAAGGAGAATGGAAAGAACCCACCAAAAGGTCAAACAACTAAACACAGGAGAAAAAGAGGTATACAAAAGCAGTCCTTCAACTATTTTTTTTTTGTATACAGCAGCAGAATATGTCCACCAGCATATTCTACAAATGGACTTCTCCTGCACCCCATGGGTCATGATTCTGTCTGGGTCTGTAGGTTGGATATCAAGGGAAATAGTACTATTTCAGTCCCAAAAGTGATACCTGACCACCAGTAAGCATCCTAAACACTGTCCACACCCACAACATACTAGAACTTTGTGGGATATCCTATCTCCAAACTGTTAGAAGCGCTGGTCAAATATTTGCCATTCCAGTATTTATGTTATGTTTTATTCTTAGTAATTCTTTACTACCATGGACACTTTTTCTTAGTTGATATCTTTGTGTATATTAACCTATTCAAAAACTATGTGAGTACTCTGAATTGATTACAGATTCATACATATGACACACAACATTCTGGACTCTGAGTTGGACTCACGATTTGATTTGAATTTTACAATATTGTTTTAAAATATTTAATTTATTTAAATTAATTAATATTTAATTAATTTTCTGAATATTATTTAATTATATTTTTTATTTTATTATTCATACTACATCTTTGACTTACAATCTACTTGTAAGACATGGTATATATATAAAGGATAGTTAGGATAGATATATAGCTACTTTGTCTTAGTTCATTGAGAATAAAAGTTTGTACTAATATTGTGTAGACAAAATATCAGCTTTGCATCTTATCTTCTGAATAACTACTATGAAAACAACAATATCCATGGTATTAATTATTGTAACCATCCTGCTAACTTGTTTTGAAACTGCTTCATGGCTATTTTATCTTTTTTTCTCATTAAAATGAATAACAAACAAACAAAAAAACAAAAAAACAAAAAACAAAACCAAAAAAAGAGAACACAAGGCTTTGTTGCTTGACAGGAACTTTGGCGGTTTTGCTTTACCTGCCCTGATGCAGCTCAAATCTAGCAGGTCCAGACCTGCTCCCTCCAGGAAGTGCAGCTCTCTTATTCTTTAAGTTCTTTTTTAGTATTTACTCCTGCCTTCCCAGGCACTGTCTGAGCCCAGGACAGTGCCCTCCACTCTTTGTATTTTCACACAGAGCCTGACACATGTTGAGAAATTAGAGCTTTCTATAAGTAGCTGCCCATCCATCCATCCATTCAGCAAAAGCAGTGTATACCATCTGTATGCTAGAACTAAATGTATAGAACAGTTACTTATCTCCATGGGATTTACCTGATGGAGAATTAATCAATAAGTGTAAAGGAATTATTTCTGACAACACATGTTTATCTTGTGTTGATAAAATTATACAGCACTTGTACTTTACAAAATGTCATTATGGCCCAGGGCTTTCATAAGTGAAGAACTAGTTAGAGGCCAGTTAAGACTAGAGCCTAGGGCTAGCTCTGTTCATTGGCAGACCTGGCATGGTAGCTGTTTGCCAGGAAAAATATTTATGATATAGAATGAGAGCCCTCATCTCTTACTCTGAACACTCACCTTAACCAGATGAGGTGCTTTGGCCCACAGAGCTCTATCCCAGAAGGTACCCTGTCCATGTAGCATGGGGGTACCACGTGCCAGCCTGCTGGAGGGTTCCAGTCTATGGCAGGCCATTCAGGCTGGAGGTGGCAGCGCCACGCTCTTCTGCCTGAGCGGCTGCAGCTGCATCCTGCCAGGCACCGCTGGTCCCTGCAGATTCTCAAGCAGAGCCCCAGCTCACCAGGCAGGTGGGTGAGCCCCTTCCTGCTGCCACACCAGGGAGTTTCTCTCAGTTGGGGGTCTGTGGGTTGGATCTAAGCCACAGCTGCTGGACTACAAGCCTCTTCTCTGCATCTGGCCTCCATTCCGGTCCCCTAAGCACACAGAAGGATGAGGACAAAGTTAGGGCACTTACGGCTGTAGCTATGCTGCACTCAGCCTCCCAGGGCAGGTGGGCGTTCTCTCAGGGTCCAGAGGTCTTTCCTTGGAGCGACAGTTCCAGCCAGGCCTGAGGAGAAAGGCTTTGGTAGTTTATGAGAGTCTGTGGGCCAGGCCTCTTCCCTCTGAGTTTTTCTCCTCTGCCTCCTAGTACAGACTTGGGAAAGTTGCAAAAGAGGCTGGGCCAGGGTGACCTCAGCTGCGTGGGTGGAGGGGCTGCGAAACGGAAAGCCAGGCTTCTGAACTGACAGTCGGGAGCTCCCTGAGCATTTGGTTTATAGGGATTCTGGCTAGGAGGGTGAGAAATGAAAAGCTGGAGGTGAGGGCTGGCAATGGAGCTAGGGGCCTATAGGATAACAGGGCCCTATAGATCTTTCAGGGAACATGGTTCTGATGCTGGAAGCCACCCAGGAGAGGGGCCCGTTGGTTTGCTGAAGTTTTCAGCATATGTGTAGTAGCTCAGTCCTCCCACCAGCCTGGTGGGAAAAGATTCTGGTTCTCATACCTTGTCCTCACCCCAATACTTCACACACATACACCCAACACATGCCATATACACCCAAACACCCTGCCCATGCTGCAAACTCCACACATATCATCACGCAACACACACACTTCATACCCCAGTATAACACACACACACACACACACACACACACACACACACACACACACTCCATGTGTGTGCAATGCAAGGCATGTCTTCATAACTTCCTAGGCCCAGAAGGTGAGAATGGGTGTCACCCCCTGAAGTGCTCAGGAGGCTCCTGCAATTTAACCGCTGTCAGCAGGAAGCTAATTTCTGTGAGCTGCCTGGAACTATGCCATGGGTAATAATTGTGCTTGGCAGATGAAAGGGGTGTGCTCAGACATGCCCGAGTCCTGTGGATCTCCAGGTCTCCAGAATGCCCTTAGGTGGGTGATACCTCAGCACGCCCTCTGTGCCATGTTCCTTTGGAGCTGGTTTCTGTCTTCTTGCTGGCCCACCCCTTTCAGCTGTCCTCCCAGTTAGAAAGCCCTCCCTTCTGCCCAGTGTTCTGTGGCTGTGTGATCTGGCCACAGACTACACATTCCGCAAGGGCAAGGGGATGGCCTTGAACTCCTCCCTCGGCCACTCCCACTGCCAGTCCAGGCCCTGCAAAGGAATTTTTGGTGGAACCAAAGTTAAAGCTCATTTCCTTTTATCAGCTGGCAAGCATGTCTGGAGGGGAGGGCATTGTAATTCCCCTGAAGTATGATATTGGCCAGGGTACAGGCAAGTTGGGAATTTCTTAAGGACATCTACCCAGAATTTTCTATTTTTATCTTTTTTGGTAAAAGATGCATCAACTTATCCTCAAGATAACGACTCACTTATAATAGCTAATTTGTTCTTGAACTGTTACTTTTTAGATGTTTCTTGCCCATATTCTATTTTGTCCTGAAGTTTTAAATAAATGTGTGTGTATGCATGTGTGTGTGTGTGTGTGTTACAAGAAAGAATGTGAGCTGTCCTGGGGCTGTTGCGGTGGGGGCTGTGGGGTGTAGGAAGCAAACCACTGGCCTTTACTATTTCTGAGGCTTGTTCTTTTAGGAACTCTTGTAGATCTGTCCCCAACACTGTGGAAGCCCAGTCACCAGCCACCGTTAGGCTCCAGCCCCCACTTCCTCATCCACGTGGATCAAAAGTCATCAATTTCTCTTCCACTTCTCTGACAGAAGTAGCCGCCAACTTCCACCCTTCAGAGGAAACCTGAGATCCCCACATGCAGTCATTCAATAATCTAAGTAGGTTAGACACTGGAGACTCAGAAATAGAAACTAAATTTTAAGAGCAGAACTGAGACATAGTGTCAGTCAAAGAGGGTAAGGAGCTGGAGGAGGAATATGTTCATCTTCCTTATGGAGACGGGGAATTTGCACTGGAGCTCCAGGGAAGCTGGGACAGTGAGCATGTGCGGATGTGTGGCACGAATAGAAGATGGCAGGTTCCAACTAAAGGGTAGTGATAGAGGGTCTGCAGAGGAGATGCAGAGCCTCTGGTGGCAGAAGGCAGGGTGCACAAGTAGGATCCAAGTCTTCCTGACCACCATCACAGTGCATCCCACAGGCTGGAGATTTTCACCTAGTTCTTCTGTATCTAACCTCTTCACTGTTTCCTCAAGGCTCATCAAGGGGCTCCTTAGGGGATTTGCCTGCTCCTTAGATGGGTGGGATAGAAGGATTCCTGGGAGCACAATGTGCAAGTGAGAACACCAAGGGGGTCAGTTTGGTAGGGGTGGGCTGAATGGGAATGCAGGAAGAGCTAAAACAGGTCATGCTCTGTTTAGGGAGTGCCCCTCAAGTCCCATCAACTTGATGCCATTTGGTACACAGTAGTAGATACCTGGGAAGCATAGACAAAGCAGGGAAGTCTGGGATTGGAGCCAGGGATTGGAGAAAGGCAAGACCAGGATTAGAGCATCTGTGTGGATGTTCTTGAAATAACCTTGGTGAAAAAACAGTGCCTGGGGGCAGGGCAAGGAACCAGGTTGTAGAAGTATTTTTGTAACAGAGCTTGCGGGCTGTTGTGAAGACAAAGTCACCATCACCTTCCATCTGAGTGGCTTTCACAGTCTGAGGGCTCTGAGTGACTTTCACATCACTTTTGTCCTCCAAGTCTCCTCTGAGCATGCAGCTCCAGACAGGATCACTTGACACCATAGGTGGCCCCTGTGCGTAAAGGACAAGGAGAGCACCTGCATAGGCTGGGCTGTAGCACTTAGCTTCACCTGGCTCCCCTTGGTTCTAGAGGAAAAATGATAGATGCTTCTTACTCAAGGCCACTTTGTCTTTGATGAGATTCACCCTCCTGAGTAGAGATCTATTCCCTGGCAATTCCCCAAAGGACAGTGTGGGCCTCAGCAATGACCAGTGGCTATCACCAACTGCTAGACCCACGAGATAGGATATTAAAGGGAAATTTGCAGCTGATGGTAAAGGTTGCCAACTCTAAATCCACGCATCAGTGTTGACTCTGCCAATGGAGAGGACCAGACAGGAGATCCCTCATCCCGCCCTTGATGTGCTGTGGCACTAGACCTGTAGATCTAATTACCACTTCACGAGAAAGAAGGGCTTGAAGATCTTTGTCAAAATGACACCAGCAAAATTCTGAATATGAAAAGCACTATAGAAGAAAAGAAGTTTAAGAAACATTTAAAATTGGGGCTGGTGAGATAGCTCCGTGGCACAAGTGCCTGCCTGGCAAGTGCAAGGTCGTGAGTTTGAACCTCAGTCCCACCAAAAAAAAAAAAAAAAAAAAAAAAAAAAAAAAAAAAAAAAAAAAAAAAAAAAAAAAGAAACATTTAAAATAAATGCGAGTTGCAGATCATATTTCAACCCTCATATAAACCAGCCAGCTGTGAAGTAGCCACGCATGTGTGAGACGATGGGAGATGCTTGGGTTTTGACTGCATTCAAGGATGTTAGAGATATTTGTGGATAAAATGACATGATTCTAGGAATTTGCCACAAAATAATCCAAGTACAGGCACTGGGAGAGGGAAGTTGGTAGTGGAGTAGGAAATGGGGTGCTGCCCACATGGGTGGAGGCCAGAAAGGCTGGCCGGGTGCTTAGAGATTTCTTGCCACCTCTACCTGTGTGTATGTTTGGAGATTTTCAGCTAAAAAAATCAACAAAAGCAATAAGGAATATGGAAATACAACTGAATTCTTTTATTAAGGTAGTGATATGTATGTGTGACGTGTGTGTGTGTGTGTGTGTGTGTGTGCGTGCACGTGCGCGCACATGCGCATGTTATCATGGACTATTTGATCTTAACTCAAGTCGCAACTCTGGGAATGTCTGCATTCCTTGAAAAACGACTTTTTAACAAGTGTAAAGAATCCCCCAATCCAACAGGCCCAAGAAGTGTCAGGTGGCTGAAAATGCAAAATCCTACTCAGGGGACTGCTTGGGCCAGCCCCACGCGGTTATTTCCACGATCAAAGACAGAGTAAAACTGGCGGATAAAGACATCTCCGAGGATCCAGAGAGGCCCAGCTGGAGGCTGGATGTCCAGTCCCTGAAAGCCAGTGCTGCAGACCTGCATCCCATCCGCGAGGTCCTGGGGTGGAGAGAAGGGTGTGAGCGGCATGGAGGGACACGGTAAAGAGCGCCGCCTAGAGGCTATCCTAGGTGTTGGCGGTGGCCAGCCTTAAATGGCCATGCACCAGCTGGTGGTTCCACTATTTTGACTGGCGGGCTCTACCTTCTTCATGTCTCTTGCCCGAGTTTCCTTAATAAAGTCTTGCTTGCACAAATTTATCATCTGTGTTCTGTGATCCTGAGAACTGTCCATCCGTTGCCCCACCTCCATCATTTTACAATTTGGAAAACAGAACTGTTATTGCAGGGGCTAGAAGAGAAAGAGCAGACCTGGGCTTAACTTCTGGCTACTTTAGATCCTAGAAAAGCTCAGGCTGATTTTTTTTTTTTTTAGTACAGGGGATCAAACTTGGGACCTTGCACTTGCCAGGTAGGGGCTTATGCCTCTGAGCTGTATCCCCAGCCCATCAGGCTGGGTTTTCTCCTGTTTCTCCGTATTGTGCCTAGAGCCTTCACAGTCAGCTACATCTTCAGCCCTTTACATTTTTTTTTTTTTATTTTGACACAAGATCCCACTAAGTCACTAAGTTGCCCAGCCTGGACTTACCCTTGTGGTCTGCCTGCCTTAGCCTCCCAGCATGCTGGGATTACAGGTGTGTGGTACCACGCCTAGCTTCAGGAGAGAAGCAGCTAGCCACCGCTATACCTTCTCAATATTCTGGGAACAATCATTTGATTGAACCTTTAAATACAAAACAAGTTGGAATTCCCTTTCCACTTCTCCTTTTGATCTTGAGAATTTACTGTAATAAAAGGTATTTTCTTGCTTGGGCAGGAATGTGAATTCCTATGCTATGAGAAGTAGAACCTTATCCAATATCCCTCCTGAGCAGCTCAGATACCAAAGCATTTACTTAATTCTCCCACTTTCCATATCCTCACCTAGAAAATGGGCTGATAGTACTATAGCTGGACTTGGGGGTTGAAGGGATTAAAACTGTCCACTGATACGTCCCACCTGGCACGTGAAAACCTCCTTAGGCCACATGTCTGAAGTTTGCTGCTGCTTCAGAGCAGAACTGGAGTTTGGAGCCAGCTCAGTGGCATTTCTACCATGAGTGAGGTGTCCCTTTCAGAGGAAATGTCATACCACCTGAGTAGGATGAGTCTTGAGGGGACTTGGGCAAACACAGCTCTAACAATGGGTGACAGTTGGAAAGTGGAAATGACAGGATGTGTGGAAGGCGCTTGCATATGCCAGTAAGGAAACAGCGCTCACCATCAGGGTGTAGGCAGTTGGGCTGAGTGTGTAGGGGATGCCGTTGATGATGAAGGTGACGTCCAGCATCATGTTGAGGTTGGCACACTCTACTGAGTACTAAAGGAGAACATGGGGTGTGCTCAGAGGGTCCCCAGAGCAGGCCAGAGTCTCATGCTCCTGGCCCCTCCCTGGCCCCAGGCAAACACTTACTACTTCATCCATATATGTGGCCCCCAGGGCCTCTTGAAGCTGCTGGATACTTGTGGGAGGGCCAGTGACAAGGGAAGTTCCTGTGTCCACAATGGCTTGGCAGCCCTCGGAACAGAACATCACACTGTCTCCCACCTGGATTCTGAGAGCAAAGGAATTGGTTTGACCCCCCTTCCTTGGGGTTCCAGGCAGTTCTGCTCCCCGTTAGGCTCCAGAGGAAGAACTCCAGACACATAGATGATGTCTGTTAACACATCTCTCCCACCGCATGCATATTTCTCAAATACTTGTTGAGATCCAGTATAAAAAATAGTCACTTCTTGACATAGTTCACTCTGTCCCTCTGTCTCTCTCTGTCTGTCTCTATCTGTATCTCTGTCTCCCTCTGTGTCTCTGTCTCTGTCTCTCTCATTTCCTACTGTATTCCTTTCATTAAAAAATGAAGGTCAATATCCCTAAAATGATGTCAGGGTCCTAAATCCCAGTAGTCTGAAAAGTTCTCACGAGACAGTGAGCTCTGAGGTCTTCTACTTTCATCCTCAATGTTTGATACCTTGCAAGAACTGAAACTTGATGTTTACACCTTTGAATTCCCGCACTGTCTAGTCCAATGCTACAGGCATGACGCGAGTATCTGATTCTACTTCCCCAATTGCTATACCCTAAAGCTCAGTTTTAAGTCCTTCACGGGTCCTCAGACAGAAGCTTTCTTGTCTTTGGAGGCCCCTCTCTTGTGGCACTGTCCCTCCCACTTTCCATGGCAGTAATTTGTGTGCACATCTCATCTTTTCTATGAGCCTCAGGATGGTCAAAATCTGAGTCCAGTCCACCTCCACTTTCCCACATCACTCAGCACTCACAGTGTGTGTTTGTTAACACTGGATGAAGAAGGGTGGCAGGCTGCTTGCACCTATTTACTGTTTGTAGTGGAGGTTCACAGCATGTGCAAGTTTATCTGGTCACTTGTGTCCTTTACCCTCTTTACTTGGCACCTCCACTTCCAACTTCTATAGGAAAGGTCCAGTGCCTGCTCCCAGGGACCAGCAGCATCACACCATGAATCCAGTTTGAGTTGAACCTCTTATGAATTTTTCTACTGAACTGCAGTTGCTTCATGCAGTATACTTACCCATCCAGGGCAATCTGCCAGTAGGCTTGCTTGGTGACTGGGACCCAATTCAGGCTCCCTGAAAAATGTGAGGGGTCATAGCCTCCGAAGGTCAGTTCACTGCCCAAGCCATCTGGGTTACTGCATGAAAAGGCACATTGTAAAGGAGAAGCCACTAGAAAGGCCCAGGGTAGTTCTAGCTAGGACCCCTTATGACATGGGCTAGATACATAAGGCAGAAACATCATCCTAGGCTTGCCCACTGGGACTTCCAACCACTGCACATTGGTTTGGACCTTTTTGGCCTAAGGACAAATATCTCCAGTTGGCCTTGGTGATTGAGGGAATTAAAACTGCCCATTGATGTGTCCCACCAGGCACTGTGAAGACCTCCTTATAGCACGTGCCCAGGGCCTGCTGCTTTGGGGCAGAACTAGAAATTGGAGCCAGCCCAGTGGCATTTCCACCACAAGCAGTGTGTGCCTCTTAGAGCTCTGCTCAGTGATTTGTGAACGTCCTTCTGCCACTTGAACACAAGCTATGGAGGTGGGAAATGGAGGTCATGGGTCTGGACACATAGATGCCATGTGGAGTCAAGGCCAGGACCATGCTGTGCATGCACCTGAGGCACCCCCAAAGACACACCATCCTGTCTAGTGGGCCTGGTGTCAGAGTTTCCATGTTATTCATTCTTTTGTGTCAAGACAAAGAAGATAGTTTGAATTCAACATAACTCAGGCTTGAATAATGCTTGATTTGTATTGGTATTAATTTCTTATGACCTGGCATCTAACACTATTCTTGAAAAATAGAACACAAAACAAATTCATTATCTCAGCTGGGCGAGGTGGCACATGCCTGTAATTCCCAGCACTTGGGAGGCTGAGGCAGGAGGATCAGTGAGAGTTTGAGACCAGCCTGGGCTACAAAAGTGAGTTCAAAGCCAGCCTGAACTGCATAGTGAGACCTTGTCTCAAAAAGACAAAAAACAAAACAAAACAACGACAAAATAAAACAAACAAAAAATCAAATTCATTATCTCAAGCAAAAGGGTCAGAAAATACACAACTCAGTGCAGTCCCAGGAAGAATTGCAACAGAGGGGTGAACTGAATATCTGCAGGAATTTAGGTTCGAGAGACGGAAATGGGGAAGGATCTAACATTAGTCCATGGCTTTTGGACAAGACACTGTGGTAAAAATTTTATCTACATCATCTTATTTAATGTGCACCTCAACCTATGGTCCATTTAAGGAAACTAAGGCTCAGGGAGGTGAATCCATAAGTCATAGGACTTAAGTTGGGGTCAGGCTGATTGCAAGGCCTTTGCTATAGCCCACCATGGCTTGAACTTTCAACAGACTGTAGGTTTCTAGTCAGCTTCCCAACAGCACTTCCAGCACTGCTCAGGCTTGATCTCAACCATGTGGGGGACATGGCAATAGCTCAAGAGAGAGAATTCAGGATCTTCTTGTGGGATCCAAACAGGGCAAAGGGGCCTAACCCATCAGAGGTGAACTCAAGCCCTTTCTGCCTGGGAAAGGGTCCGAGAGATATGAGATCTCTTCCAAGGGAAGGAAAAAGATCAGGTGACCTACCAGGGATCCCAGGCAAGGTAGGTAATAACTAGATCTTTCTCAAGACTTTTTCAATTACTATATATATTCATTTTTGTAGCTTGTGGTACTATATACATAATATAGCAGTTATTGTCAACTATTTTTGAATGTACAGCTCAGAAGTGCTAAGAATATTCACACTGCTGGAAAGTCAGTCTCCAGAGTCTTTGATTTTTCCAGAACTGAGACTTCCTACACCCACAAAATAAGAACCCTTGCTCCCTCTTCCACTGGTCCCTGGAAGCCACCATTGTACTTGCTGCCTTTACTTGATTATTTGAGGTACCTCATGAAAGTATAATCATGTAGTGTCTGTCTTTCTATGATTAAGTTATTTCACTTACCAAATGTCCTCTCATATTTAATCCATGTTCTAGCATGTATTAGAATTTCTTTCCTTTTAAAATTCCATTGTAAGGACACACCACATTTTGTTTATTCATCCATTAGTACATACTTATTTTAATGTCACCTTACCTTGCTATTTTTCCTGCCTCCCCCAAATGTGTGAACTATTCTTGTTTCCTTGAGTCCAAGTGTCCAGCATCATGCTCAGCATACAATATAAGCTGGATATCAATTGCATGAATCAGTGGTCAATTGCAGAGATCAAGAAATTCAACTCATTGTGGTAGAGTTTACACAATGCGTATCATGACTTTTTTATAAGGCAGAAATCCTCAAATTCCAGAGAGGTTGAGTGCCCATGGGCATTTGGTTGGTAACAGGCCAAGAAAGAGACCCAACCCAGATCTTCAACAGCTAAGCTTCTGCCCTATCTTGTCTCCTTGTAGTCTTCATCCCCTGGTGGGTTCTGCAGGACTTACCTGCTCATGTAGACAGAAAACATGGGCAGAGCCACCAAGTTCTGGGCCATCATGTTGTCAAACACGGGGGTCACCCCTCCAGCAGCCAAGGAGGGATATCCCAGGCCCAGAATTCCATCGAACTCGGCATGCACAAAAGTCTTTCCTGGTTCCTTTACGCTTTCTCCAAACTGCTGGCCAACCACAGTGAGTCCTTCCACCTGATGGAAAAGGCCCACAGGAGAACTAAGCAGGGCACCTGGCAGAGGGCATCAGATTCTTGGATTGTCCCTCTGCCCTGAAGCTAATTATTCCTTCCTCAACCCTTCCTGATTAAATGAGCACAAAGATTCTTACTCTCTTCATTTCTTTATCTAAATTTAAGTGAGCCAAACTCAATACAGAAATTGTAAGTATACAGTTTAACACTTTTTTACACACTTTATATAGCCAGGCATCCTAGTTCCAAAACCAAGAAACAAGACCTGCCTAACCCCAGAACCCCTCTGCACACTGTTGGTAAATCATTGCTTCCCTCCCGAAGAGAACTACCCCCACCCCCGCCCCGACTTCAAACAGCATACACTGGCTCTGCCTGCTTCTAATTTGGTATAAGCTGAGTCATCAGGTATGATGTTGATGTCTAGTTTCTGCCATTCACCACAGAGCTTGCAGAATATTGTGATAATTTGTTCATTTTTCTACAGATAGAATTTTTTGTATGTTAATGAAAGTGTTTTTATTCTATCCTAAGGTTAATGTCCTTAATTTATTTTTTTCTCACCTTATTGGACTGGGTAAGACCTTAAGTATAATAATGAATAAAAATAATAAGAATAATATTCTTATCTCACTCTTAATCTCAGAGAAAAAACTCAATCATTCACCATGAAACATAAAGTTTATTGTAGGTTTTTTTTGGGTTGGTTTTTAAAATTCAGACTAAGAAAGTTACTTTTTATTCCAAGTCTGTTAATAATTCTTTTAAAGCCATAAATAGATGTTAAATTTTAACAGTGGAGATTATATGACTTTTCTATTTTTATTTTCCTAAGTGATGAATCCTTAGAAAGAAATGACTTTTTTTTTTTTTTTTTTGGTAACTTTCCTTTCCCTTTTTTGGGTTTTTTTGTTAGTGGTTTTCTTATTGAACTCAAGACCTTGAGCTTGCCAGGTAGGCATTTCCAGGTGGGTGTTTATGCTGCTAAGCTATCTCCCCGGCCCCAAAATACAACTCTTGATTGAGATATATCATCCTCATCATGATATTTTATTTGCTCATAAATTTTTTGTTTAGAACTTTGGTGTCTATATCCATAAAAGAGAGATTGCCTAATCCTTATAGTATCTTTTCCAAATTTTATTATTAAAATTATGCTTCATAAAATGAGTTATGAAGTATTCATCATTTATTGATTTTTCTGGAAGAGTGTTATAAGCTTGATTTACTTTTTTTTCTAAATGTTTGAAAGAATTTACCAGTGAGGCTACCTAGGTCTGGAGTTTTCTTTTGAGGAATATATGAAATAGCAGGCAATATTTAGAATAAACACAGGACTATCCATATTATCTATTTTTTTCTTGTGTCAGTTTTGATATACCACTTCTCAAGATAGTTCCTCATTATTGTAATTGTAAAATTCATCAACATAAACTATTCTTGATTTTATAACTAAAACTATCCTTTTATTTTAATGCCTGTGAATAATATCCTCTTTTCATTGATGATATTGTTAAGTTGCATTTTATTTCATTTTTCTTACTGAGTCATACTAGAGATTTATTAATTTCATTATTCTTTGGAATGAGTTAATTTTGGGCTTTATCGGTTTTCTTTGTAGTATGACTCTCCTAGCCCATTGATACTTTTTCTTCTCTTTATTATGCCTTTCCTTTTACTTTTTTTGGAGGTTTTCATTAGTGTTTTAAAAAAATTATTTGTTCTTTGAAATAGATGTTTAAATAATTGATTTTTCTAAATAGTCATTTCAGGTTTCAATTATCCCATTAGGACATCGTTGGCTGCATCTACAAATTTTGGCAAGTTTTATGTCTATGAACTAATATTCTAGATAGCCGACTACCTGCAGTGTAGTGTCAGCTACACACTGTATTACAGAATGTAGCTCTGATGATCCCCCCTGTAGCTTCAGCCCCAGGCCTACAGTTTTGGTAGTAAAAGGAGAAGGCAGATGTCAAGTGGAGAAGGGTGGACTGGAACCCGCGACGATGAATGGAGACCACCATTGTTCTTTAGTGACCCAAACCTCCAACCTCAATGATGAAGGATGTCCTCCAGCAGATGCTGATCCTGTTTGTCATAGAGGTGTGCACACATCTGGCCCTGAAGCCAGAAACACTGGAGGAGGAAGCTCCAGAAGCTGAAATTGCTGACTGTAGCTGCCATCCCGTACCACCTGGGTGGTTGGCAGAGGAGTGGTAAAGTGTAGGTTAGGGTTCCCCTTTCCATGCTGATTTCAGTCCCTTCCTGCTTTTCAGAAGTCATTATAGTAGAGCATAGTCTTCTGAAGCGTTATGTGTGCTTTCGCATGTGCATCTAGAATGTATTTTTATACACATACACAGGGTTCTAGCAGTGCATTGTTTTATCTGTATGTTTTGTATGTGTTTTTCTGTTTTGGCCTTTTTTTCAACTAATAATGCATCCTACCCTCACCCACTTTGGAAGGATGTTGGTGAAGGGTGGGCTCTGCCAACTCTGGATGACTCCAGAACTGGAGTGAAGCTGGGAGTGGATCCCCTCCTGTTTCCCCAAGCCCTTAGCATGCATGACAGTCCATAGACCTATGTGAAGTCCCCAGGACCAGGACTCTTTTGTCTCTGTTTTCACATCAGTCTGATCTCCTAGAGATCTAGGACACCTCTGGTTAGGGATCATTTAAGAAGTAGCTCACTCATAATAAACTTACAGGGTTTATCTTGGCCTCTTCATTCTGCCTGGTCACTGTGGTTGAGCTCCTGTGTCCTACCTTGTCCCCTACTCCTTCACTGAGTCTGCCCATGCCCTGCCCTGTGCCTTGGACTTTTTTTTTTTTTTTTATCTTTCCAGGTCTTGCCTCTCTATGCCTGAGGACTGCTAATCTGGTCCTACCACAGGCATTGTGCACAGGGAAATACTTCCAGGGGGAGAACCCTCAGCCAGTGCTGGAGGGCCAGCTGTGCTGAGCAGACAGAACCCCTGTCACCATCTGAGAAGGGACTGTGGCAGCTTCCATGTCCCCTAGAATCTAGTCCCACCTCCTCTTTTTATCTCTTCCTGAGGCGGATCTCACACTGCCCCTTGAGACCTCCAAAAATGTTCTGCCCCCTGGGCTTTCAGGCAAAAGAGAAAAGATGAAGGCATTACACTCACAGAGACTTGATCAGCTCCAATGATCCCGGTCAAGCTCCCGGTCCCATACTGAATGGAGAAAAAATTCCCCACTTCACTGTAGGTGCTGGACAGGGAAGGGTGGAACACAGGATGTGTCTCTGAAAAGCAAAGATGCCACTCACTGCCCTCATTCCTGCCCTGGAAAGGCAGGGTCTCTTCCTTCAGCTCCTGATACTGAGTGAGGACCCCTGGATAGGGTGGCAGTGGCACTTTCCCAAGAGGTGCTACACTTCCCCGCAGGCCACAGGTGTGGCCACCTTAGACCAAATAGTTGTTCCTGGGCAAACCTGATTGCCCGCAATGACCTCATGAGGCACACAAAGATAAGCACCATTTACCAGGCGCCAGAAGCAGTCCAAGACGTCAGTATGGGTCAGAGCTTGCCTTCAAAGAAACTGAGGGGTAAACAATTACCACTCCAGGAAATTACTCCCAACTCTGCCCAACCTTGGGAATACTTAGCTTCAGGACCGCCAGAGTCGTTCTGTCTCTGGGACTTGTCCTTCATAGAACAAGACATCTTTCTGCTTTTCTTTTTCCAATCTACATTGAAGCCCCTGGATTACTTCCAAATGGCTGTGCTCATGCCCCACAAGCCCTAGCTCAGTGGGAGAAAAGCCACCCGGCTTCCTTGAAGGATGTGAACTTCCTGTGATGGATTCCCACCCTCTACCTGCCCAGACAGATTCGATAGAATGGACCTTTCTCCCATATTCCTTTGGCTGTTCCAAGGAAGTGAGTCATCAACTTAAAGATTTTTCTTTTCAGTGGCTATTGTTATCCACTATTAATCCTGATCAGTATGAAAGTCATTACATTGCAAAGCAGCCAAATTTTATCTCTCTTCCTGGCCCAGCTCTATTTGGACAGTAGGCAGCTCTGGGCAGATCCAGAGATGGGGAGGGGAAACAGAGAGGACCACTTTTGGGAACCAAGTCCCTCACTCCCAGAGTACCAGATCTGACCCCTCAGGCAGGACCCATCATTTCCCACTCGGTCTCCTAGCCCTACTTACTGCAGGCTGGACTGGTACAGTAGACAGAAGGAACCCAGAGATTGGAGGAGCCAGTGTCAAAGATGACAGTGAAGTTTTGTGGCGGGGAGCCAATGGAGATAGTGCCGAAGTATTCCATCTGCAGGGAAGGGATGAGGGAAGAAGGTGTACAGTGTTCAGCAGGCGCCCAAGGGAGATGTCTAGGGCTAGAGCCTGGGCCTATGGGCTAGAACCTATGGAGAGTAGGAAGGAACATATAAGAGGACCCAAGAGAGGGTCCTAAGAGGAAAGCTCAAATCAAGCCCCTCCCCCCAGTGACTGGATTTGATTTTACTCACATTATCCTGATTTCCCTAATAATATCATGAGCAAGGCAAGGGAAGAAGATTCACGTTACAGTATAGGGAACTGGGAGCGAGGAGAAGCCAAACTCTTTGCCTAACATCAGAACTAGTAAGCTGCCCATCTGAGAGCAGAATCGGGCTTCTTCCTTTAGGGGTGCTCATCACCTTCACCCCTTTCCTCCTGCAGGGAACTCTGTGCACTGAGGCTTGGACGACCAGATTTTTTTTTTTTTTTTTTCTTCTTTTTTGCAGTACCGGGGGTTGAACTCAGGACCCTGTACTTGACCACAGCAGCGCTTATTCTTCTGAGCTATCTCCCCAGCCCCCTGCTGAATTACATTTTCTTTTCTTTTCTTTCTTTCTTTCTTTCTTTCTTTCTTTCTTTCTTTCTTTCTTTCTCTCTCTCTCTCTCTCTCTCTCTCTCTCTCTCTCTCTCTCTCTCTCTCTCTCTTTCTTTCTTTCTTTCTTTCTTTTTTTTTAACAGGACTGGGGTTCAAACTCATGACCTTACACTTGCCAGGCAGGCACTTGTGCCACAGAGCTGTCTCCCTAGCCGGCTTGGACGATCAGACTGTATGAATTACCCAAGCAGCAGAATCTGTGAGAGTCTTCAGAGCTGAGGCTGATGGGACTAAGGCTACGTTCTTCTCCCTCTCCCACCTTTCCCCAGCACCCCCTCCCCGGAGGTCTCACATCCAGGTAGTTGATGAGGGGTTCATTGGTACTCTGGATGGTGGTGCACTGGTCCATATCTAAATTCTGGGATTTCCAGAGCTCAGTGAGCTGGCCCTGGACCCGCAGCTTCTTCCGGAGAGACTCACGTCTCTTGAGAGGCACCCTGTAGACAAAGCCCTGAGTAAAGATGGTGCAGCCAGCCTCCCTCTTCTCCCTGAGCCCTTTCCACTCTATTCTTGTGGGTTAGCTAGAGAACAACCCAAGGCCCCTTTTGGCCTCCCACCTGCCATTCTCTGCCCTGCAGACTCGGAATCTTGGTTTGGACATGGCTCTCTTCCTGGCTATGATTCTGTAAGGTCTTCTAAGGTATGAGATCCAGCGCTCTGTAGTTTTACTTCAACCCTCTGAAGGGCTGATTTAAAGGGACAGAAGAGCTCTAGGGGACAGTGAGGGCCAGCTATATCTGAAGAGAAGTTATGTGAGGCTTTTGAGCAACAAACCACAGTTACAGGCTTCTGCTCTTTTGCAAGCTGGCCAGTGACCTGGGGCTTGGACTGAGCCTCCACTATAGGTAGAGTGAGGGGTAACTAGCCGGAGACTGGAAATCAAGGCTGTGCACATGGTAGCCATTGGAAAACCTTTCCAGGGATCACGTAAGCCCTCACTTTCTTCTCTGTTTTCCCTCCCCATCAGCTTTTTCCCCTAAGCAGCCCTGCATGGGAGATGTTCCCCAGTTGGGCTCAGGGCTGGGGTTACCACCTCACCTGTGAAGAGCTCCTGGGGCCTGTCCCAGTTCCAGGAGCACCAGCAGTAGCACCAGGAATGTTTTCATCGTGGTCCGAACAGCAGTTGCTCTCTGCTTAACTCTGTCTTCCTTCTCTTTTCTCCTTTCACATAGAACAGGCAACCAACTCTTCCGGTGCTTAGATCTGCCCTGCCCTGCCCAGTCTGAGGACCCAATGATAAGGCTGGAGTTAATAGTCATGCCCAGAGCAAGCAGCATGTGTAAGGAGCCATTCCTCCTCCACCCTGCACCCCTCCTCTACTGTAGTGGGGATGTCGATCTCGGATGGAACTCAGGAGTCCATGCAACCCCAGGCTCAGCTTCTCCCTGGGTCTCTGGCACTCTACAGTTTGTGTTAACTGGCTGTGATAGCAACATGTCCCAGGCCACTCAGAGGCCACTGTGGAACTGCCACCCTGAATGAAGGAGCTGAAGACTCCAGAGGAGCAGACATCGAAAAGTCATGTGTGGCAGAATTGTCTCCCAACATACATGAGTTGGTGTGTTTTCTCTGTATTTCTTATTCTCTTCTCATTCTTCAGGTGCCCCAGAGCCTTGTTGTCTTTCCATCACTGGGGAAAAGCAGATGCAAGCAATGCCCCAAAACCTAGATGTGGGGAGATTGGCCAGGGTTTGTGGGGACAGCTTTCTCATTCCGAAGACTTGAGGAATCTGGGGCTGTGCTGTGTGGGGGGACACAGATCTCAGGGTTTCTAATTATTTAGGAATCTACTAAGCATTTTTACACTCAAAAAGTTTTGGCTTAGCTCCCCTAGGGTGTTCTGAGGGTCAGTGAGAGGATGAGGGGCTGTGCCAGCACCTGTGCTGGTTTTCCAGGGCTGCTGGAACAAGGTACCTCAGGCTGTATGGCTTAATGGCTTCTGCTTTCTTGTGATCTGGAAGGCTGGAAGTCCTGGATGAAGGTGTGACCAGTCCTGTTTGCTCTAAGGTGGTCCATGTCTTCCTCGGATTGTGGAGGAAGCTCTTATGTGTGACTGCATCTTTATCCCTTTCCTTTATAAGGACACTCATCACACTGGGCTAACAGTCATAAGCAGCTCATTTAATCTCAGTACCTTTTCCATGGCTCTAACTCTGGAAGGGGTCACATTTTGAGTGCTGGAGGGGAAACACAGTGCTGGTAGCTCATAAATAGTGGTTGAAGACAACAGGATCTTCAGTTGGCAAGTGGGGCCAAGGAAAGGATGGTCGTGGAAGTGGCTCAGGACCAAGTTATCTCATCATAAGGAAAATACTTTTCTTCCTCAGACTCAAGTCTCAGGAAGTACTCAGAGGCCTTACTCTGACTGGCTTTTCTAAGCCAGAGCAGAGTAGGCCACTGCCTTTGTCACATATGCCCATGCCTCTGGGGCACCATGTCTGAAGGAAGAATCAGGTCATAAAGTTTATGTTTAGTTCTGCCCTGGCCAGATGGTGTTCTGGATAATTTCTAACTGTTGTGGCCTCTGCTTTCCACCTCTGAAGGCCAAAGAGCAAGTAAGCTTAGAAACAGGAGCTAAACCAAACTTTCCTTTGGGTCCAGAAATAGTAAGTAGACTTCCAAAAGGAGGAGAAACACCCAGCCTTTGACCCCTGACTGCAAAACAGCAAAGTCTTTAAACATTTTTTCCTTTCCTAAGATCTCATCTCTCTGACCTTTCACTGGGGACTCAGGTCCATCACCCCAGAAGGGCAGGGGAAGCTGGGAAGCTAAGAATACTCACTTCAGCAATAAGCTCTGTCATGACTGCTTCACACCAATTAGACTTGTCATCTGCTAATGACCTGGTCTACATCAACAGATACTTAGGAAGATTAAATACACAAAATAAGGTGTCTGCAAGTGCTTAACAAACTCCAATATACTGCAGATACTGGAGACCATCAGTAGAAAAACCTTGAGCTAGAAGACTTCTTAGAGACCCTCCTCCAGCAAACCTACACAGAAGTTGAGGAAATCTTGGCACAGAGAAGCAAAGTGACAGGCTCAAGAGCATGTAGTTCATTTATGGCAGAGCTAGGATGAGGTCCCAAGCCTCCTAACTTCTAGCCCTGGGTTTTTCCACTACAGAATTACAGGATCTTTGTCTCTGAGCCAAGAAGTGAACAAGTCAGAGCCCTCCCTCCTTTCCTGCCTCCCAGGCCTGCCCTCATGTCCCTCCCACCTCTGTTCACCAGGAGTTGAGGATTGGACTGGTCTAGGCTTGGAAAAGCTGACTGGTCAGCAACTTGGGCCATCTGGCTTGATGAACTAGACACAGTCCAGCCTGTCTTCTAGGAAGTCCAGGGCTTGGTTGGATTTTGGAAGGTCTGACAAGGGTTAGGAGCAAGTCCCTGGGACTATATTTGTTATAACTAATGGATTGTGTCATGTCTGGGAACTTCACCTGCCCTGGCTGCTGATTCCTGGGCCCTCACAGGCTGCAGATGAAATTGTTGTGTAGGATGTGACCGCTCTCCGGAGACCAAAAGGCTCTGGGCTTGTGTGTGATGGTATGGGAATGACCTTCAAGAAAAGGCAGAAAGAAGATAGTTCACGGTGAACATAGGGCATCATATAGGCAAAGGCCCAGAATGTCAGTGCTAGGAGAGAGGCTTTGGGGAAAGAGGCTGTTATGGTTTATGTCTAGTTGTCCCCCCAAAGCCTCATGGAGTCATTGGGCAGGGACTTCTAGAGTTTGAGACTTGATCCATGATCCCTGGGATTAAGGGTTTTAGTACTGATGGGATTATGGGTGGAAGTACTTCTGGGATTATGGGTGCAGCCTAGGGTGGGAGCTAAGGTGGAGAGCCTGAAGGTAGTATAAAGA